>JAIPRL010002846.1:0-53757 GCA_025469235.1 Pemphigus obesinymphae | reverse complement strand
TGAATCTGAAACCCATTAACCGGAAAAAATTTAACCCGAAACCCGTCAACTGAAAAAAATTTTAACCAGTTTTAAACCCGAAAACCGTAACCCGGAAAAAATTTAACACATTTTAAACCCGAAACCCATAACCCAAAAAAAATATTAACTGTTTTTCAACACCCAACCCGGAACCCGGAAAAAATTAAAACCGTTTTTTAACAACGTATCAGAAACCCGGAAAAATTTTAACCGATTTAAATCCGTAACCCGAAACCCGAAAAATTTTAACCCGTTTTGACTCCCTGAATTAAACATCAAAATCACAGGTGCTAAATTCCTACGGATGTCAGCAATTTACCTGGCCAGCTTAACTTGTACAGGTACGCCGACGTCAAACTTCACGTAGAGTTTATAAGAAAAAGTATCCAAGATGTGCTGTTATTGAAACATAATACTAATATATTATGTAGAACGATAGGCATATAATAAAGTTCCAATTATTAGCACCTATAGTAGTAAATAGTATACATAAGTGGTGCAACGAATTATTAAATCTTGAGTCAATACAAATTAAAATGGTGATTTACTATTTATAGTTGAAGTAAATGTGTGTGATTATAATAAAATGAATAAAACTCACTCTTAACTTGATAATACAATTCGTTTGTTCATGAAAGACTATTTTGTAAAACTTATTTCACAAACACCTCGCCGTTTTCGAGATGACTAGATCGCCATGAAAATTGATCGATATAGTCATAGTTTTTGCATTCTTTAATTTATAGGGATTATATACCAGCACTTTATACCACCCAATACGACCATTAATGAAGCTTACTATACATCAGTTATCAAAACAATATGCCAAAACGTCAGGTAATGGCTTGAAGTTAGATTCTTCATCATGACAACGCATGTCCTCATTGTATTAAAATCACAACTGTGTTTTTAGAGCAACATGATATTAAAACGATGCCCCACCTCTCCTCTTCATCAGTTAATGCAACCTGTAATTTCTGTCTATTTTCTTGATTCAAGGGATTTCTTCGAATTTAACAAAGCGTTGAGAGGTAACAGCTTCCAGAATAATTCTTCTCAGATACGTACCCGAAGTGAAAGGAGAGGTTACATTGAGAACGAATAATTTTCTCCTTAATAAAATATTTTTTTGGATACCTTTGTATATTTTTATGGGGCTTGTAAGCTATTTTATATATTATATTTATAGTTAAAATTGAATTATCTTGTTTTTATATATTTCAATTGTATATAAGTAATTTCAACTTGTTCCATCAACAATTTATTTAATACAGTTCACTCCTTTTATTTCATTTATATTGGTCACCAATATTTTCTTATTAAAATTGATCGGCACACCCGAAGCTAAAAGAATAGTTCCCTACATTTGTAAACATTTTTCGGTGCGTATGATAAGTGAAAACTTAATATTATCACATAACCTCATATTAAGTGATAGTTGGAGCATAAAATAGCTGGGTAGATCGCCCGTGAAATGGCGCATGGTCACGGTTACTTGGGGTTCAGGGTGTCTGAATAAATTGTTTCGACATGGTGATAAAGCCCTTCTATAATGGATGGCATTCATCTCTTGTAGGCTTCATTGAAGCTTAGTTCTTTAATGGACCCGTCGGCAATATTCGAATAACACAAATAAGTCTGGGCAATATAACTCCCAAATAAAATCTATTTTCACTTATAAAAAATCATTAATGTTTGCGACTAGTACCACACGAATTTTTTTAATAAACATAATTAACAATTCGGTATAATAGGTCGTTTTACCAACGACATAAAAATCTTTTGTTTTCAACGAAGTGTGTTTTTGGTGAAAAATAATAATTCCATACAAGCAAATCCTAATAATTGATAGATACTACTATCTAATTCAGATTTCAGGCCGTGCAGAAGTATCGCATGTGTTATATTCTGTGGTTATTTTTAAAGTATTTCCCATAACTTATTATAATAATTATTTTTAAATTAGTTAAACCTAATTAAATCTTTAAAAAAGATTATTCTAGCAATACAAATCAAGTAAATAGTAATTTTTTTTTTTTTTGTGAATTATATCAATTATTAACAAGAAATATAGTAATATAGTAATATATGTGCCCATAAATTACTTATAATAGTTAAAATAGTTAAATGTATAATTATATAACAGTAAATAAGTAAAGTTTTAAAGTTATATTTAAAACATTCCTGTATTTTTAAAAAGATAGTTTTTAATTTATTTTTTTAAAGACTAGAAATTATTGTTGCGCTTAATAAAGTACAGTAAAAAAAAAAATATGAAAGTTAAACAATTGGTGAAAGGTAAGTGGGTGATCTTCAGAAAATATCTTCAGTAACATATAAATAAATATCACTGCTAATCATATTATTATAAACGCTTGACCTATTATAATCAGCCGCTAATATCAGCCTACATTGAATTAACTATAGATAAATGCTGCCACCTAAATGAGGAAATTGATGTGGAGATCATTTGGGTAGCTTTTTAGTATTGATATACTTATATAAAGAGTACTTGTGACTATTTATAATATTATTATATTATATACCCAAAGTCACAATATTATACACTTATTTTGCGTATATATATTTCAACAACTAAGTTGTTATCTTCAGCACGTACCAAAAACGTAAAAAAGAGTTTTGGTATTCGTTGAAAATAACAACTTAGCTATTAAGTATATTATGATATATTACGTTAGTATATTTTGTATTAAGTGCAACACATACCAGGTACAACTCCTTGTAATTTCTTAAATGAGACAACTTGTAAGTGTGACTATTTTTGAGTACAACAAGAGGTGGCGTTGCAAAATTGCGGGGCCCCAAGCAAATTCATTTTTCAGGGCCCTAATTTTTTTAACTTTGTTTTGTTAGGCAAGTAGTAATTCCTTAAATTATATCATGGTAGTTATGCGTAAAAAGGAATAAATAAAAATATTGGATTTTTTTTATAAAATATATGTTTAAAATTTAATATTAATTTTCCAAAAAATATCATATTTGTATTTATCTCTTTTTGTCTAAGCGCTATAGAGTTGCTAAGTACTAAGAAGTAAAAATGTGCTACTAAATATATAAGTATAATAAAAAAAATGTATTGCGATTTTGTATTTTAAAAAAAAATTTAATTCAATTAACAATTAAAACATTATTGATTATTAACTTTAGTTCTAAATAAATAAAATAATGCATTTATGTATAAGTAAAATACTTTTTTCTTGCTTTTAATTTTTAATTTAAAATTATTTACCAATTTCAGAAAAAACTCATCACTGGAAGATTTATATAATAAATATGCAGAATACTTAAGAAAAAGTATTTAAAAACTGTTCATTTCGATTGAATATTATTTGGGTGGATTTACACTATTCAATTTTAATGCATGTTCAATTGTATAGATTTATTAATTTATAATATTATAATAGATTTATTATAGAATCAATGGATAATGATATATAGGCGAGTGGAAAATCGTATACGTTCGTATGAGATTGCCGATCGGATACGTTTGCACTTCGCATGTTGATTTTTAGTGGTGTATGAAATCTAGGTATGAAATCTAGGTATAAATAATAGGTACTAAACGACGGCAATTTAAATCTAGATTTCCATCATGCGTTCAAATCGCATATTATGATACCACTTTTATGCATAATCAATATAATAATTAATGGGATATGAAGGCATATATTTTTTTGTAACTAAATAGTAAATTATAATTTTTCAATTTAAACAACATGCCTAAATTTGTTATTTTTGTTATATCAGTTATATGCATTTAAAAACATGAATTATTTAAATACTTAGTTATAAATTGTTTAAAAATAAAAATATGATAAAAGAACTTTATGGTCGGCCAAGTTTATACAATAGTGTGTTTACTTAGTTGTTACTTCTTTTGATAACTAAGTAAAAATTTAATAACAATTTCGGAGTAACCATGATGTTTGTGACACTATGTACATCTAATTTTAAATTATATTGTTAAAATGTTAGACAAGAAAATGTTGATACATTGTGGAGTATCTAGGTTTAAATATAAAAATAACTGGTAATTTTCATGCATTATTTACGACATACAATAATAATTTTAACTGTTAAGTTATAAATATTGTTTTTTATTAGACTTAAATAATGTAGTAGATTACCTATATGGACCATTTAAAATTTTAAAATTACAAATTATAACACAGAATATTCTAATTTAATATTTTTTTCTAAGCAGGGGGTTTTTCGTGGGGCTCTTCATACGGTGCAGGGCCCTAAGCAACTGCTTTGGTTGCATTGCCCTTCCGCCGGCCCTGAGTACAACACATTATTAGTAGAATTAATTTTCAGTGCCTCGATTTATGTATTTTATTGGAATCTGTAATAAAGATAACTACGCCGGAAACTGGCGTTCGCTTTATAGGAGATAGTTGGTTCATCCCTAAAGTGTTATTGATTAATAAGTTGACAAAATATGTAACTACTAGGTACAAAAGTTATCGAACTTTTTTTTTTATTGAGTGGATTATAGTATTTTTAAGAATATTTAACCATGGTATATATAGAAATATATAGAAATCAGTAATATATTAAATTCGTGTAATAGTTGTATAGTATTAAAAATTATAAAATAGTATTCCATGTTCAGATTACACGATATTTCAACTAAGATTTGTAATTAAATTAAATATTAAATAATATTAATATAATATTATTTAATATTGCAATATTGCAATTATCTATACCTATATTAGAATATTGACAATAATGCTATAAAAATATACTAATATATATATCTATCATTTCTACAGTTATTTTAACAAATAATACCTACTTATATATGTTGCCTATTTAAATTTTAGGTACATATAATAATTGTATCGTATATTCTCTAACAGCATCAGGAGTCCCAGAGATATACGAAAATCTCCTAGTATACCTTCCCGAATGGGAGTAGATGTATTTAATTAAAATTTTTTTTTAATAATATAAAATAATAAATATAGTATTACTTATAATTGTTTTCTTTCGCATTCAGACACACAACTATACAATTTTCAGTATACATTATATATTATATATTATTATTATTTAATATTCGTTGTGGCAGAACTTAATGACTTATGATTTTAGTGTTTCTTATCAATTCCACTAGAGCGCAGATACATCCATTGAAATCACCAATAGAACGCTGCATATCTCCTGCTTTTAACGTCATGAATCGTCATGCCTCCATGGCTCCGTGCAGTAAATAAAAGTCGCGTACCTACTTAATATCTTATTAAGCAATTTGTTTTTGATAGGTTTTTTTTTTTAACATACATACATACCGTAGCCCACTGTAACGTTTTACGTAAAGCGTACTATTAAAATCTGTCTTTTAACCCCCTGGTTATTGCTTTAAATATTATTGTCCGTTCAGTAGTTCAGTATCCAAGTCTGAACTTTCGTATCGTCGTTGTGAACGCAGGACCTGAGAATCGCCAAATAAATCGATGTTGTATCATAGTAACAAGTAAGTAAAATTCATCAATTTTTAGGCACCAGATATACACGGCGTTTGTTGGTCGCAAGTATTCGCCGCGGATATTCGTCGCGAATTTCCTATTTTGAAATGACATTGATTTAGATTAGAGTGGCTATACACGGTGATTATAATCCGTCACGATTTGGACGCTACGGAAAAACGTACCTTGATTCCGAATTATCGTTCGAACGTCAAAGTTATAAAAACCCAAATCCCGTGTTTTTCATATAGTGGTATGAGATATAACTACCTACTATATAACGGCTCTACGGGCAAAAAATATCTACCGCGTTTTTATATTGTATCCAATAATACAATTTTATTATTTTGTATATTGGTTTATTAATGTAGAGATACTTACTACTACTAAATATTTATTATTCAATTATTTTTAATTTAATATAAGTTAAATTATTTTATTATTAATTTACATACCTATACCCCACTTATACCTATGTAAATATTAATAGGTACTTAATTATTGTATTTTATATAGAAATTAAGTACTAGAAGGTATTTTTATGAAAAATAGTTGCAATAGTATTTAGATATAACTTCAAATTAGCTCAGGTTATTTGTATTTAATGTATGATAATTAAAATTATTTTTATTTTTTAAATAGTAATATTTTATAATTTTGTTTAGAATTGATGTGGTACTAAATTTATTATAAAAAATATTCTGTGATTTATGTATTGTGTAATTACATTTTACATAAAAATTATAAAATATTTTTGTTGACATACAATATTTTAAAAATAGTATAAAACCTAAATGACAGAATATCGCCGAGTGAAAACGTCGTGTATAGCTGCGTGTGGCGATTCGTGATGAATATCTGCGACGGAAATTCGCGGCGGAAACACGCCGTGTATAGCCGCAACCTAATTTATCGTTATGTGCGTTTATTATGTTATAACCTACTTAACGGCATGAATCTAGTACACATCCCATGCTGTTTTCTCAATATATGCGCATTCTTATACTTATAATGATGGTACCTATAAACTATAATGAGATTTTTTTCGTCACTTTTAGTTCAATGTTAGAGGTTAATAAATTATTTTTTTTTAAAATCGAAAATTGCTTTTTTGAAAACATTTTTTGTAAATTATGTACATTTTAACGCTTAAAATGATGGTATAAACAAATTTCAATTTTCATACTTACTTTTTTTGTTATTGCCAAAAAAACCGTGAAAGATAAATATTTTTAGAATAAACAACAAAACGTCTAGAATCCATTCAAAATAGTAAAATATACACGGTAAAATTTTAGTTTTCGAAATAACCAGGTTTTTTTTAAAAAAAAGTCAAAAATCTTTAAGCCACTCTAAGGTAAACACCGAAAATTTAGTATAAGTGAGTATAATAATTGAATCAAGTCTTCTAGTCAAAATGTTGTATAATGCTTCAATATGAAACACAATATTGATAATCGTATTATTTTGTTTATTTATAAAATATCTTATAAATTGGTATCTTATTTATACTTTAAAATATTCCACTTTTAACAATGAAAAAAATTACTTGTAAATCAAAACCATTGTTTAATATACCTTATATGACTATTGCACGATCTGTGTGGCTCTGTACTGACCAACATACATTACAATTTACAATTTACAATACGTATATTTAAACTGACGTTGAACAAGTGATTATTAATTATCTTATTAATAGCTTTTTAATCTATTGTTTAACACATGTTTAGAAATCTTTGTTAAATATATTATCTAAGAAATTTTTCAATAGTAGTTATTTGAAGGGCCGCGGGGAAAAAAGATCAAAGTCAATTTTTTTAAAAAATGAGATAATTATGCCATTTTATAGTTTATTCCCATATATAATGATGCATGAATCCACTTGGGGAAAAAAGATCATAGTCTGCGCGAAAACAGAGGTTTAAAAATATCTATGACGGCAAATAAAGATCAAAGTACGAGAGAAAACTGGGAAAAATGATCAGAGTCATTATACACAAATATTACGCTCAGACATTGATCTTTCTTTGCCGTAATATGTATTTTTAGCATTTTAGGTATTTTACAGACCATCATGATTATCTTGGAGGATTGATTACAATTCTACCTGTTCAGAAACGTAGAAGCAGAAAGGACGAGACCTAGGTAAACTTTAATGATTCCTCTTATAATTACCGTTTGCGTATTTATGTCGATGATTCGCTGCAAGATATTGTTGTGTGCTATAAAGCTTTTTTAAGTGTACATGGTATTTCTAATCGCCGTGCTCAAACTTTAAAAAAAAAAATTGCTTCTATCTGGCACAGTTGGATATGATGGGCGAGGAAGACATTCCAACTGACCACATAAGTTATCAAATGAGACCAAAACAAAAGTTTTTGAATTCATAAAATCTTTGAAAGGGAGAAAATCCCATTACTGACCTCAGAATAGTCAAAAAATATACCTCCTTGAAGAATTAAATATAAAAAAAATACATACATTCTATAAGAACAAAAATCCTGAAAATATAGTTGGTTATACAACATTCCGTGATATATTTGAACAAAATTTTAATATATCTTTCGGGTACCCTCGTAAGGATACTTATAGTACATGTGATGTTTACAAGTCAGAGCTTAAAGTTATAGAAAACCAGATCGCTATTTGCCCAGATAACAAAACAATAGATAATTTGAAAAAACCTTAAAAAAAATGTCGTTAGAGCATCAGTTTACACCAAAAAAAAGGCAATAAGTTCTATGAATTGAAAATGAAGTATAGGAAGACAGCAAAGAAGACTACAAATTTAGAAGCTATTGTCATGGACTATCAACGAAATCTTCCCACACCCAATATCACTACCAATGATGTGTACTATAGTCGCCAATTAAATTTTATTTCTATCAATGTACATGTTTTGTCAGATGATTCTTCAGTATTCTATACATATGATGAATCTGTCGCATGAAAAGGTGCAGATGATGTGTGCTCAATGCTTGAACATTATTTTTTTATATTAAGATATATTTTATCTTCACAGCTTCTAGTACTCTCAGTCTCGTATTATGACATTTCGTGGCACCGAGGCCATAATTTTTACCAAACCTCTTTTATAGGAACATAAAAAACTTTAGATAGATATATTTATTTTCATTTTGAAATATAAACTCGTCTTGGTTATACACTTAGCGTATTTTACCGAATTTAGAGCATTTAAAAAACAATGAGATACCATTGGAAATCTATTGTTTACTTTTAGAGCTTGGTTACGTTCGTATACCTCAAAATTAAATAATGATCCAACGTGATTTTTTGATCGTTTTAAACAGTGTTGTAAAGATACAGTTTTAAGTAATTAGTATGGTATTTAAATACCTTTGTTTAGTTTTTTTTGGGGGGGGGGGAATTGAGTACCAAAGTGTTATAAAAATGTAGATTAGCATTGAAAATAAGTTTATAAATTAAAAATGCTGTCGAGGTATACACATAGATATAATACCTAATAATTATTAAATAAATAAAAAACGACTTAACGAGTAATAATTAATTCATATTACATATTTTAGAACATTGTGAGACTACTAACTAAATTTAATCAATACAATTATAATTTAGAATATTTAAGGTTAAGTTATAACTAGAGCTCAGATGTTTATGACTTTGTATATTTTTTTAACGTAGTTAGATTTACACCTAAATATGATATAAAATTGATTTATGAAGTCTAGATTCCAAATATGCTAATTTATTTTGCACATTTTTGCATATTTGAAATTTTTGAACAAATATTTGCATATAATGATTATTTCTAGTTTTAGTAATCTATTATTTATAAATACAATATAATATTAATACATAAAAAAATATGGATTTCATTATTATTTTGAATTCAGCTTTTACAATAACTTTTTACAATAACAGTAACGGTGGCGAAAAATACCATTATTCAGTAGGGAGGTACCTACCTAGGTAGGTATTCCAAAGTTCAAACTCCATCACCATATGGCAATGACTGACTGGAGTTTTGTTAAAAAACAATATATTATTGGGAAAACAGATTATCACCAGAGCGCTGTAGTATTTACGAAATGGCCGTTCTATTCGGATTATACATTTATCATTATTATCTTTATATTGCCAAGTTATAGCCGTTAGTACTATTATAAGCACAGAATATATTTTAGTTCATGTGTATGTATTTATTTTCTTAATATTTTTATGATTACATTATTGTACATAATAATACGATTACCTTTAACTTACAATGACACTACCATTAAAAGACACTAAATTTCCACTAAAAATGCTATTCTCAAATGGTTTTCGAACTGATAGATCGATAATAGTATTCGATAATTTACAACCGTTTTCGTCACTCATCTTTATACATTTTATTAATTAATATTTAGGTATTATTATTTTAATATTATTATAAATTAATATAATATTATAATGGCGTTTAATGATAATTTTAACGATTATTTTATGTATAATCAACTAAATTACATCGCAATATATTATAATTTTATGAATGTTCAAAATGAACTAAGGGGAGTTTTACAACAATAACCATTTATTGGTAAGTACCAAGACCTACCAACAATTATTCAATTACATTTTTATAGTACCTATTTAGCTTGAAGAGAAATAGTTTGAAAGACAATCGGCTGCCTCATTTCGAGGAATTTTTTTATACTATTAAAGTGAATAAATAGGGTGAAAAAAAATATGAAATTTTAAATTATTATAAAATAATATTAATATTTTATATTGATATTCTTGTTCATAATTATCTATATATATAAAAAAAGGTTAAAACCTGCATATTTTATCTATATCTCTTAGTTTCAAAGTTACCTATTTTCTAAATATTTCCTCATATTACTATGTAATGCGACTAGAATTTAAACGTTTTTGTAAACATAATTATTTATAAATATTCAATTTATATCATTATTGTTGGTAAATGATAACATTCAATAATAAAAATTTAAACCATGAAGACTAGAGATAAGGAGACAAAATTCAGTATACGATAATGGCCTGAAAAAAAGCGCACGGTTTTTCTGCACCATTAGCAGGTTTATATACTTTCATTTTATGGCATTCATCAGATAATCCTGTAGATTGATACTACCACATTATATATATAATAAATGGTCTAACTTCTAAGATTAAAAAAAAAAAGAAAATAGAAATAAGTTCTAAAACTCTCCAAGTATGTAATAAAAATATAATTTTTAATATACGAGTACGCTTTTATAAATTATTCTTAATGTTACTTTTATATATAAAAATATATACTAAATACTTACGAATAATAATAAAATTAGGTTTTTATGTCATCTTCATTAAATATAAAATAAAACACTAAAAAAGCTTTTAAAAAAGCACAAAAAAACTTGAATTTCAAAATATTTACAAAAATCCCAAAATACATAAATTAAAATTTTGGATTTAGAATTTGTATATACTATAGTATTATGATGTTTGTTTATAAAGTATAGAACCTTATATTTTTTACAGAAACCACAGAAACTAGATCTATAAAATTTGGTCGCTTTTATTCGGACAATTGTCTATTTTTAAAATGATTAAATCACTTCTTAGTACGAGCAACAATACTGAAATTGAATACATTTTGCGTTTTGCAAATAGTTTTGACGAGATAAACCTCTGAAATATTTTACGAAATTAAATGTAGTTCAGCTGTTCGTTGTACTCTAATATAATGAAAAATGAAAATGCGTCGTTAAAAGTTATTCAAGTTAACACGTCGACCTGATGTCACAAATAAACATGTTGTCTTATGAATAAAACGGCCAAATCACATTGATCTAGCTTTCGTGGTTTCTAAGAAAAAAATAAGTTTTTTTTTGAACAGGTACAAATGGAATTAATATTTAACTCGGTTATAAAAATTAAAGAGAAAAATATTCAATTTCTATAAATTCATAAAGTTATAATAACTAAAACTAATTGTATTTTGTTTTTTTAAATAGATTGTTACAAGTTTATTTATGTTTGGTATTTTATTTGAAACATTAGATGGCAAGATTTGAAGAATAATTACAAGTGAATGTAATTGTACAGAGATGATTAATTCTTCAGATAAAAAAATAATTGTTAAACGTAAGTATTATTAATAAATAATTTTTATACTATTATTAAATATTAGTTTATGCTAACCGTGTATTGTTTATTTAATAAAGTTTATTGTTCAATGAATTATGGAATATTATTCGAAAATTAAATTTCTGCTTATAGTATACACAAAAAATTAAATCAACTATATACCATTTTATAAAAAATATTTAACTCTAACATCCAGTTTAAAGTTATTGAAAAAATGTGTGTTCTTCTAAATTAATTATTTAATGCAACATTTTTAATTTAAATTAACATTTTTACATTTAAAAAATTTAATATTGTGAACATTTCTAATACATTTTAGATTATATTTACTAAATTATATATTATTAAATTTGTTTTTAGATTGTAAATCTACCTAATTTAAAATATAACAACAATAGAAACATTTGCATCTATTATAAATTAGGTCATGTATTATTACATACATGTATTGTAATTGATTATTATCACGTTTTTTTTTCTGAATTATACTTCTTATAATAATAAACAATAATATGCTGTAGTATTACACTACAATATTACATTGTATATTTATCCCATTATTTGATATATATACTATTTTGTATATGCTCATGCAATTAAATTGAACACAAATAGGTATGCGGTAGTATATTTACTAGAACATGTTATGATAATATTTACCGAGTTTTTAAATTTAAATACATATATACAGTGTGTTATTTTCAATATTAATGATAAAATAACATTTTTGGATTGTTTAAATGAAAATTCACAATAATATAAAATTTGTCTATATTTTACATATATAATTTATATTCTAAATATTTTTATTTTGATTTTCAATTACAGTAGGATTTACCAATATTTATGAATCTATATAGAAATCTTTATTAAAACTTGCAATATATTATTTCAATATCTAATGCTGGGTTTGGGTTTACATTAATCCACTGTCGTTGCTTCTCGCGCTGTAGTATTCACTCCATAAAATACTTCTGTAGCGTCGTCGAAGACAGCGAGTGTTTATATTCAGCCACTCTAACTGATCTTCACGCTGCCGTGTTTACACCCAAAATACCTCAGTTGGAGGAATTAGTGGTTGAATTGAAAAAAAATATAAGGACGGACTCTGGATTTAGTTACGTTTCAGGATATATTAGAGAAAAAGTAAGTAGTAGATAACTTCGTCCTCTGCAGCCTTTATCCAAAATTTCTCAACCAGGGCACATTATTAAAAATATTTTAGACTGTTATATCATAATAAATATAAAAATACAAAATTTTTTTTTCACATCAACATTGGGTTTTATATTGTAATGGTCAAAAAGAGAGGGGGGGAGGTAATAAAGGGTATAGTAATATGTACGTTTAGGATAGAATTAATTATTGAGACAGTTATTATTTATCGATTATTGAAAAGAATTCATGATGTGAAAATTACCAAGACATTTGTCTAAAATGAAGGGAGTTTTATTAAGTTATTATTTTGATCAAAACAACACAAAGAATTCGGGGTAATGAGTTCGAGAATTGAAAATAGATATAATAATAAAAAGGTAAATAATGTTAAATTACCTGCCGGAGCTCTTGTCAAACACGTCTGTTGAGACTTGAGATCGTAGATAATAATATTTAGCAGATGACTTGCGGTGTAGGTTTATTCGCCGAAGAGTGAAGAGATATTATAAGGTATATGTAATTCAAACGATTAAATTAAAAACACTTTGTGATTAGATTAAGACAATAGACGATAATACACAATCAGAAACACCAATTTTACTTGTAAGATAATTTTGAGTTGTAGTTAGTTGAATGTGTGGCCACACATTGAAGGGAGAGCAGTCGAGCGATGACCACTCTGGGATCATTTTGTTATATATTGTAAGGAAGCATTTCCCCTGCAAAGAAGGGTTTTTTGTTTATATGTGTAAAAATTGTTGTACATGTGCCTGTCTCATAACAATATTTTACCTATACAATTACTGCGTAAGGGCTTTGATATTTTAAAACGAAACGCGTGTGACCAATTTTTTTACGCCAGTTCTTTCCCATCGTGTGCGCCTATGCGGTGTATGTATGTTCATTATTTTAACCTTATTCAAATATCATTCTAAGTAGTATACTTATTGTATTTAGGAACTATCTATATTTTATTTTTTAATTGTTTTTAGTTTTTTTTTTTTATACATAGTTTTCTTGTAATTCAATATTTTTATATGAGGGTATTTGGTGTATCTGATATATGCATTTTCGTCGTATTTTATTAACATTCTGATAATCACATTATATATGATTGTTATAACTGTCCATTCTCACGGTATTCAATGATGATACATAATTTTAATTGTATATAAAGAAAAATATCCATTACATTTTTATAAATTCCTTTTTTTTTTTTTTTTAAACATTCTTACACGTGTGCATATCATAACAATATATTCAATAAAGCATAATTTAAACATTCCTCTTTTAAAATAATTAAACACTTATTTCTTTATTAATGAATATCGAGTTGTTTATGTATAATAAAAAAGTTTTAAATGTAGACCAAAATGACTTATGATTTTTCAAAAAATTTTTTATAAATTACTGATTAGTGATAAAAAAAATTTGAAAATTTTATCTTGGTAATTACACGTCAATTTATCAGTGGTACTGTAAATAATCTATGCATTTCAAATCTTTGACATAAATACTTTCTGATTTATAAAAATTTTTGGTCATTTTCGGTATAGATAACCTGTTCATATATGAAAACTATCTATAGGTAGTTATTTAAAAATCGAAAATTGACTTCAAAGTAACAACTATAATAAATTTCCTATCAGAAACCCTATACTTCCATTAAATTCCAATTACCTAAACTAAAATGCGAATAAAAACAACTATACAACAATGGAAAATCCAAAACATAATAACTAGGAATTAGGAAAAAAAGTTCTAACCGTAGAAAAAAAAGTCGCAGATAAAAAGTAATTAATTTTAATTAATAGTTTAATTTAAAAGTAAAATTATTTTTTAGTCTATAATGACGCTTATTTTTACCGTGTTCAACACCTCCTTTTGGACTTGGCCGTTTTTCTTAATATTTAAACAGTCAGAATATTTTTGACTTTATACTTTAAATATTTCTAAATTGACACTGTTATTTTTTTTATTATTTGGTATGTGCAAGTATTATTTGAATAAAAACTAATTAATTTGATAACTCAAATCAAGTGTTTATCTTAAATTTATTTTAATTGACAAAAATAAGCACTCATTTCATGATAAATACTAAATAAATTATTACTGGGTAATAATCTTAGTTTTGATATAATTAGTTTTCATTTTGTCGTAGTAAAAGTATATATTCTCCCACTGTGCAGTGGCAACTGAGGACTGAGGAGTGAGAGAGCAGAATATAAACACTCACTCATGTTCGTGCTTGGCGCCGGTTCTTTGACTTCCGTGCAAGAGATCGCCACCAAAGGGAGCAGTGGCAGAGACAATGGCAGAAATGGGGGCAACGCGAGTGACGAGTTTACATACTCGTGCTGCTTTCATGCTCATGAAAAATTTCAATCAAAAAAATTCAATCAAAAAAAAAAAATCATCAAAAAATTTCATTTTCATGAATGTAAACGAGATATTTCGTTAAATTATTAGGAAGTAATGTTAGTAAATATATATTCAGAAAATCCTTTTAGAGTTTCTTCAAAACTAATACATTTTAAAATATAATTTTCAGTAGACAAAATCATTAAGGATGAGAGATTATCTTGTAGTAGTTAGGGTCTATGATTGTTTTTAACCTAAGCCAGCTTGGTAAATGCTCTTTTAGCGATGCAATTAGCTATTTACGGGAATAGTTTTATTAATATATTCTAATAGCTATATAGATAATGAGAAAAATGTTGATCATTTTCAGTGGCGGCTCGTGGGCTTTGAAAGTGGGGGAGCGATTAAAAATGATTCATTTTTGAATAGCATAGAATACAATAATAATTGCGTACCAATTTAAAAGGCATTTATTAAACTCAAACTAATATCGTATAGAAAAACAAAAATATAAATATGTTTTACAAAATAATAAAATAATTCTTATACGTTTTATACTCAAAATTTAAGCTTCTATCTTTCATATCACTAAACAGTTCTTCCAAGTTATTTTATTTAAATTTTCTGTTAATATAATATTGAATTTTTATCTACTTTAACTAAATTATAATTATGTAATAAAATAATTAATTAAATAATTAATATAGAAATATAGAAATGTGCACTCGTCACGAACACACAGTAAATACCCGTTAACTTATTCTGTATGGTTTCCCAGTCCACATCTGGGATGCATATAGGACGATTATTCGTATCGCTCCGGCGGCCGTATTATTACTGAATTCCACCCTTCTATGTTTTTGTGTTTTTATCATATAGTTTTGATGGGCGATTGTCAAAGTCGTCCAAGCGCAGATGTATAATAGATACCTATTTCAGCCGTACTGTTATCTACATATATTTTTAAACTCCGATTACCTCATAGTGTTTTCATAACAACGGATAACAATTTTTACTTTCGAAAATAATATTTTTAAAAAATGCATTACAATGTAAATATAAATAATAAATTGTTAATATTTAAGTCAATGTTCAACTCGTTAATAAGTAATTTGTTAGGTACAATTTTAGAAGGGGGCGATCGCCCCGTCATCTCTAATCACGATCCGTCACTGATAACTTCACTTTCAGACATCCATTCAAAAATTGTACGTACATTACTCCCATCAAACTCTGGTTTACTTAGTTTCCAATATTTTTTGAAATACAATATTACATTTTTGATATTTTTCTGTCTTCTATGAATAAAAAACGGTGATAAGAGATAAGAAAATTTTTCCAATTTTGAATATTTTTTCAATTTTCCATATACCTTAAGCATATAGAGCTGAAAAAACCAAATAATAATGTAGCGAGTCTGGGGAACGTAGTCTCCCTGCCACCTTAATCTTAGCTTGATTAAGCCACATAAATATTCACAAAAATGGCTATATTTATTTTATACTATTAAATATGAATAGAGTGCAGACAAAAGAGAATGAGTTAATTTGTTTTTACTCAAAATTATAGATTTTTATCAATTGCATCAATTAGCTAAAAGAATATCAATTTTTTACAAAATTTATTTAAAAATATAAATTAGTTTGGTTTTCCATATGTAGTGTTTTTGACGTATTTCTTTGTTTCCCCAATCCATACATATATTTTAAATATTTTTGTAATATAAAATGTTCCTATTTTAATATTTTGGTGTTGAGTTACTTGTAGAATTATTTATAAATATAAATAAATACACAGTTTCTACAAAATAATTTGTTTTTATTTAACAAATACGTATTTCGACTACTATACTACTGTAATAGTAGTTGTTTAACACTGAAGATGAGAACATTGTTTTCGAAATACGTATTTGTTAAATAAAAACAAATTATTTTGTGGAAACTGGGTATTTATTTATATTTATAAAATATTCCATTGGTTTTTATAAAGAAATAATATTCGCCTACTAATTTCATATGATGACGCAACATTTTTAGTATAAAAATCCCTAGGAAGAAAATGTCATGGATATTTCAAATGTCATGTATTTTTAATAATAGCTACTTTTAATTACCATTTTCTAATTAGGAATATTAAATTATGTATTTTTAAATAAATAGATATAATTACAAAATATTTTATTACTATCCTTTAATTACATATTTTTAAACTAAATATTATGTTATGTTATTTAAAATAGGTGAAAGATTATCAAATGGCGAACACCAAAATACAACATTTGTAAATGTGTTGAATGACTCAACAGATGACGGAGAAAATAACAAAAAACGCATTTCAAAACGCATTTTAAATCGCAATAACAAGTTATTGGCACTGAATAATACCATTAATTTGCATGTAAAAGAAGAACAAATTCTTCATGTGAAAAGATCATTTAAAAGAAATAAATCCAAAATTGCAAATACATTTATAAAAAATGAAATAAAAACAGAAACAAGCTTAAATGATGCTTTGAATGAGTGTATAATTGCAATTGGAAACTTTGATGATGGTTATAGTTATGATAAGCTATTAGAAGATGCAATTGCAAATTGTGCAACATCACCAATGCATTCAAATTTCACTCCTAAAAGAAAAATACTACGTTCCAATGCATTTGATAGTAATTATAATTGTGACATTGAAAGACTCCAGACTTGTGCTAACAAAATTCAGAAATTGCGAGCAATTAAAAAAATAAAATTAGAATTTAAATCACCACAAAAAATTGTTAATGTTCCTAATAAAACTGATAATCTACCCTCTACAGTAGAAGATAGTAAAAATATTTTAAAACAATTTTCACAAGAAGGTAGTTGTCTTAATTTACCATCGTATATTAAGAAATGTATTGAATGTAATTTTTATCAAATGCAAACACCTTTAATAGAAAAGGAATATGATAATAATTTATGTAGATTTTACGAATTTCGTTTGTTCAGATTTAATAAATTAGGAAAGTTATGTGTTGTTGGATATCCTGATCCATATACAAATATCAAAAGTATCGACTTGATTAAGTGGTTGCCTAATAAACATTTAAATACTCCTAGTAGTTTAGACTTGCAAACATCAATAAAAATTTTAAAAGATGCTGGGGGTCAGTTTTGCAAGTTAATTCAAGATGAAAAAAATGCACTAAAACTTAACTGGAAAAATAAATCGAAAAAGAAAAGAAAAGTATTGTGGAAGAGAAGTGTTAATAGTATAAGAGAAATATGTGACGTATGCAAAGCATCAATCTTCAATTACCATTGGACTTGTGGTAAATGTGGGTTTGTAGTTTGTATTGATTGCTTTCGGAAAAAACTCGGTGGTTCTCAATTTGCTACAATACAGATAAATACAAATAAACACAATGATAAAAATTGGTTGCTTTGTTCTAATCAAAAAGAGCATAAAGTTAATCAACTTACAATTACACAAATACTGGCTGGCGATGTTTTAAGTCGTGTTTCGGAATTAATGCATAATACATGCATTATACATGACATACATATAGATTGTAACTGTAATCCAAATTTGAGAACTTGTAAACAATCTCATGTTTTTGATGATTCTGCAATTG
The DNA here is from genome assembly GCA_025469235.1 of Pemphigus obesinymphae. Taxonomy (NCBI): domain Eukaryota; kingdom Metazoa; phylum Arthropoda; class Insecta; order Hemiptera; family Aphididae; genus Pemphigus; species Pemphigus obesinymphae. Next base: position 34,995 of record JAIPRL010002846.1, on the reverse strand, counting down.
ATACTTTTCTTGGCAGTGTGTGTGGAAATATTACTTCTAGTGAAATTACTGAAACAACATCACATTTCTTATCTTTTTTAAGCAAAGATGATTTAAACATTTTAACAAGTGAAACTGAAAAAATTAAATCTGAAAATATAAATCATAGTTCAAATACAAATAAAAGATTTCCACCAAAATTATTATTAATGTTCGGTAATAAATCCAATGTACCTCATATGCAACTTTGTGATGGACTTCTGTTACGTTTATTAGATCCAAAAAATGACAAAAACTATGAACTTTTTCAGGTATTAAAAATACAAAATATTAAATTTTAATATTTTCATAGTATTTACTTTTATAAATATAGTATTTTCTATGTATTTTTCTATAATGTAGGAAATTTGTTGGAAAAAATTATACATTTATTTTACAGGAAATAATTATTATGTATATAAATATATAATGTGTAAGTGATAAAATAAAAATAAATAAATATAAAATAAAACAATACAAATTTAGGAAATATTTTAAAACTCGTACACAATATAATGTTGGGCGATATTGAAACATTGATATTTTATTAGTATACCATATTATTTAAATATCTGATTATGTAATAGTGTCAATATGGTAGTCAGTTCCTAGTATAGTGTTTTATATTTTGTTTAATATTATAAATCGACATTACAAAATCAGCTAAAAGAGGTAATAAATTGTGATTCAATAATATAATATAAAATAATATAAATGTGATTTTGATTTTATATTAACCCTATATTTTATTATGTAATTTGGGTTAACTTATTTTTATTTAATCTATATTTTTAAACACATTTTTGTATTTTATTGTAGATAGTAATTTTAAATTAAATTTTTCTTTTTTTGATGGATTTATTTTGAGATTTAACGGTGGAGTAACAATTGTAATTAGTTAAAATATATATATATCATATACGTTGTGACAGTTATCTATTATGCGTTATTGTCAAAGTAAACCATGAAACGTAAGATTCTCAAAAAAGTGGTGTTTTTATAGTGATTATTAAAATATCTGTCATGAAAGTTAATGACCTGTGTGTTACATTATGCACGAGAAATTAAAATATTATTATTTATACCCTTGATATGATTTACATGATGTATGTTGTTTTTGTAGGAACAATGGAAGCGAGGTCAACCTGTATTAGTGAGTAATATTGGCAAAGATTTAAGTTCCGAATTGTGGAATCCAGAATCATTTTCTCGTGATTTCGGTAATCAGAAGAATGACATAATTGATTTTACAACCAGCAACGTCTTTAATAAGTATCTAATGTGCAAATTTTGGGATGGGTTTGAAAATGCTGCTGAAAGGTTGTGTGATAAACACGGCAACCGAATGTTACTAAAACTTAAAGACTGGACGCCATCAGCAGATTTCGCAAATACTTTTCGAGATAGATTTAAAGATTTGATGAACTGCTTACCACTAAAAGAGTATACACATCGAAGTGGTCGATTGAACTTGGTTTCTTATTTGCCAGAATCTTATATTACACCAGAATTGGGACCGAAAATATATGCAGCCTATGGTAACGCAGGAAGACAACTAGAAAAATATGGCACTACAAATTTACATGTGGATATATTGGATTCTATAAATCTTATGGTTTATGTTGCAATTACAAAGAATTGCAAAGAAAATGATTATAATTGGTATGTGAAAGAAGCATTGAAAGCAATTGAGGAAGCAGGTTGTGATGACTTAACAATGAGACGAATTAAAATACATGGAGAAATACCTGGTGCTCTATGGCATATTTACGATGCATCGGATGCTAGAGCCATTAGAAATTTTTTAGTTAAGATCGCCTATGAACACGGAACACTTTTAAAAGACCCAATACATGACCAGTCTTATTATTTGAACAATGATCTTAGACAACGTCTATTTAGAGAATATGGAGTAAAAGGATATTCAGTCGTTCAGTTTTATGGCGATGCCGTGTTCATTCCAGCAGGAGCTCCTCACCAGGTAAATGATATTTATTGTAAATTAGGTAATCATAAAGATTATATCCATCAAAATCATTCATTAAAAGTGTCTATCTTGTCATATAAAATTTTTGTATGTTTTTTTTTATTTATATTGTTATTTTACAGGTTAGAAATTTGCACAATTGTATAAAAGTAGCTGAAAGTTTTGTATCGCCAGAAAATGTTTATCATTCATTATGCATGATTCAAGAATTTCATTACACAAACATTAATCATTCTAATCATAAAGATAAATTACAGGTTAAAAACATTCTTTTTTATGCTATCAAAAACTCCTTATCAGTATTGATGAGTAACCGAAAAAATAATATTTAACCGTGTATTTTAAAAATTATTTAAAAATATTTCAAACTATTTTTAGTGGTCAAATATTGTTTAAACAATTTCAATTGTTAGTAAAGTACAATTTTATAAATACTGTTTTTTATATTGTTCCAAAAACTTAGTTAAGGACAAGTACATATTTATATATATACATATATAATTGGACTTTCTGATATGCCAATTATTTTTTTTTGTTTTTTACCCATGTAAGAAAAAATTAATTGTTCCTTTATTTTGTTTTGCTCGAAAATTAATGAAAATATAATCTTGTATATTGAGTTAAATATTTTACCTGTGACATATTATATCATTTATAGATCAAATATTATATTTTTATAATGTATTCCATGATAAAACAATTTTTTTCTTAATTTTCCGTTCCCCTCTTGCTGAGAAATAAAATCTTCTCCTGATTGGTAACGATGTAAACATTCCGAAACAAGAGATAATAAATACCCAATCACTTTTATTGCAAATTTATCGTTAGAATATATCACTTAAAATAGTCAAATTTTAAATGCATGTATATAAATCTACTTTTGTAAAAAGTAAACTTTAAACATAAATTACATACAGTATACTCGTAAAGTGTAAGTGATAATTACAATGGATAGGTACATTATAATTTGAATTATTACGGCTGTTGGAATTTTTATAATATTATTTCATTAATATAAACCTAAAAGCCTAGTAAATTTAAGACTACTTGAAATTTTCCAATTTTAAACCTTAAATATATTAAAATTCTGTAGGTTCTTGAGGATATCAGTGAAAACCAATTTCAATGAAAAACTCATGTTATGATTTCTTATTCTTAACAACTTACAAACATCGTAGAAAGATGAACCGAAAAATTAATTATAGATAACAACATTATCCAGTGCCCTACATAGCCTTTTTTCGATATTTGATTTTTTCTAGAGTTATATTTTTTTCTAGATGGATAAGTAGGTATATTATACATTTTGATAATAATGAATTTTAACGATTTCACAAAATATTTACATAGACATAATATAGTATAAAAGGTATAAAAATGATTTAGTATTCATAATAATAAAAATATTATCAATATAATATTAGGTATCAGGTATGTAAATATTTATTCTGTATAGGTATAAATTCCAGATAGGTACCTACTATACATTTTGAAATAAATATTTACAGTTTCACAAAAGATTTATATAGATATATAGGCAGTGTTAAAAGTTATAGAAATTAATCATACAGCGCACACAGTTCTTGGTAACTTGGGAAAAAAGTTTTTTTGTTAAATAATATTGGTTCAATAACAAAAACAAGGTAAAATAAACTGGAGAAAAAAATGCATAACGATCTCAAGAGTTCTTTTCAACCGACCTGGAAACCGGCGGTCAAATTTCAGTGGCCACCGCACGATACATGATATTTAATTGCCTACTTAAGGAAATCGACCTGAGATCCTACGCAATCAAACGACTACACCTATCAACCTAATCACTAGACCGATATAAAATCCGTGCGATATTCCGATCATATAGATGCCGCGAACGGAGTAAACATTGCGTTAAGCTATAAATCCATCCGATCGAGTACCGACCGTACGGGAACGAAGACGGACGGGAAAGACGTCCGGTTCGAAGTTAACGACACCGGAGAAGACGATGCGAGAATGCGCCGAAATGCGGTATAAGACGAATCGCCGATTCCAAAGTGATAAGACTATGGCGAGGGGGGAAATAATAAATTCTGCGAAACGTGACTGTCGTCTTTACCTGAGGAACACCCCACGCAAGTCCTATTCTTCTATTTTTCGACCTTCTCGGGGGGTCTATAAAGTCAGTTCTATTCCATTAGACATTAGACTATAATACGAAGCAAACACGATGCGTGAAATTGGTCATTTAATATAATACTGCTAAAACGTAAAAACGCCTGGGACATTCTGACTTCACCATAATTTTTTTTGTCAAAAAATGCATAGATTAAAAAAAAAGAATAATATCCCGTACACTAGGAATATTTCAAGACGTGAATCATGTGTGCAATGTGCATTGTATGGATCTAATATCTATCAATCTAACATTTAGTAGATATATGAATATTTCAAGTAGTTTACGTAGTAGTACATGAGAAGTCTTGTCCATAAATAAACGTGGTGTTCAAAATCATAGAATTAAAGTGTAGGTAAGTTTTAAGTACCTACCATAACACATGGCTAAATATCTAGGTATGACAACAATATTTACGTTTTCGTCCAGTTGTGTCATTTATGAGATAAAAACAGAATTTGCGACGTCAACAACGGAGGATTTTTAAACATAGACAAACGATCGTATATCTATATATTATTAATTTCATCGGCAGATGACGTAGTACATATGTGCTGTTCGAATTGCTCACATACCTGGATATTTAACCATGCTTTAACACACACACATATATATATATACGTATATGTTTATTGAGGCTCTGTAATATATCTCTAGTTCATATACATAATAATTATAATTCGAAAATCGACTAATTGCTATGTAGGTACCTACTGATAAAACAGTGTTTTTTACATTTGTTTCATTAAATGTGTTGGTATAACATAGATTGCAATATTATTTTTTTTTTAAATAATGCTACGATATCTATATCAATGTTGAAGTCCATCGACTTATATTTTATCATACTTCACTATAGGTAGGTATATACTTTCATATTATATGCAAGATTACAGGTATTAAAATTCCAGTAGGTATTTATACCAATATAAAACTACGGGGGGTGATGTAGGTGATATATCACCACCTAGACCCCCTTTTTTACTGTGTTAACTTGTTTTATAATTTCAGTATAATTCATATTTCATACTATCGATTTTTCCTGTAAATTTTATGTCACGTCTTTTCTCTACAGAAAATAATAGTATACAATATATAGATAATACAGATTACGATATAAGTAAATTATAGGTAAAACACATTGTGATACAAATTATAGTTTCTCGGTTTATCTGCTCGAGATTATCCATGGAAATCTAATAATATAGTACGATATAATTATTTTATGATATTTTGTGATATAGATGCAATTTGATTTTTGAGGCATTCAAGTATTACGTAAGCGTCTAGAAAGAGGGGGGGGGGGGTTTGTCGTGTACTTACATTTGCTGACAAGGGGGATGGGGGGTGGGGATTATAACTATGCTAACGTCAGCAGTTATAAAAAAAATCAAAATATACATAAATATGTACTTATTTTTATCAAAATATGTGAAATAAAATTCAAAATATGTTACAAAATTTTTCATTTGTTTTTAATTAATTCATATAAAATTCGAAAATTTTTTTTTTTTTTAATAATGGGGGGTTCCCAGACATTTTTGGACAAGGGAGGAGGGGGTCTCAAAAAAACCAAAAATGTGCTGACGTAATACTTGAACGCCCCCTTTAGTAATACACTGATAAGGTGTAATCCTGGGTAAAATCTGTGATTGCATATACATTTTGCGAGTTTCAAATTTGTATTTGTTAGGTTGATATTTTTTTAAATTTTTCGTGAATAATTTCCTCCACGTTAAATATTAAAAACTAGTTTTTAGCCATTGCCTGTAGTAATTCGAAAAGAAAAAAAGTAGAAATAAAAAAACAAAAATGAATTAACCGTATTCAAATAAATATATATAAATAGCCAATTCATTGTTTTAATTGCGTGGCTAACTTCACTGAAACAGCTTAATGCTTATATATATATTTAAGTTTATTATTATAAAATAACAGTTTTAATATAGCTATATAAGCGAACTACAAGATCGGTATATGAACTGTAAATCTGTTTTTGAAGGTATGTCATATCTACAAATTATTTTTTTTATAATTTATAAATATTACTTATATTAAATATAGGTATTTCGTTAACTATTTTTACCTTTATTTTCTACATTTAATAGATAATTTAAATTTTCTTAGGATTTGAATGCCGCTTTAATAATTCAAAAATTTCAAAACTAATTCCCGATAAAATAGATGAATTTAATAAGTTTTTTGAACATTACAAACCAGAGATCGACAATCATGTGACATTAAAAGAATTACGAATGAAGAGAAAAAATGTCGACTGATAATTTAAATGTAAAGACTGCACTAGAAACTTAGACAACCGGAATTATAATTATAATTTATGAAAAACCAATAAAATTGTTTTTTTTTTTTTTTTTTGTGCTTTGTGACAAATATTCATAACACTCTCCATAAAATGGTTCTAGTTATGCCACTGTACCGGAGGAGTTATTGGTTTAATCCATTTTTCATTTTTTTCCGAGCTTCGGAAACGTAGTTAAAACGTTTAATTATTTTCGGTTTGGGTTTAAATGGGTTAAAATAATTGTCAGATAACGGACTTTCGATTAAAATACGGTTTCAAGTTTTGGGGTTAATTTTTTTTAAAAGTTTCAGGTTCAAAATAGTTTTGTATTTATGGGTATTCAATAAAATATATCGTTATAATAAAATTTTGAATAAATTAACCTGTTATTATTAAAATACGAATATAGCCCTATAAAAATAAAAATATTACATTTTAAAAATAATCAATTTTTCTTGTCCAAATTTTAAAAATAACTTCGGTTTACGGATTTGAAAATGATTTCCATTGTTGTCGGATTTAACACGGTTTTAATATTTTGTGGGCTAAACGAGTTTTCAACCAGTACTCATTCCCATTTTGACTCCCTGTTTTTTTCATTGGTTAAATACAGTTTATAATGGTAAGATGAGAAATCGTCGCTTACATTCGACCGACACGTATTATTGTGGTAAAAAATATTTATTAGTTGTCTTAGACTAAAAATAATTGGGTACCTATCAAAAATAAGTAACAATATATTGAAAATAAGTATATATTATAGAAGGTACTATAAATCAACAAGAGCTGGTGAAATGGTGTTTTTTGTAAATATATTTTTGAACAAATATAGTGATTATATAAGAATAAAAGGTGGCAATATTATATAAATCTTTATAGGTTACTTATAAAATGTATCTAAACATTATTTGATTAAAAATTTTCATTGATCTTAAAATTTCTTAAATATTGCCTATATAGAACCCCTTAAAAATGGACAGTGTAGAGTGAAGATGTCGGTACAAGCATTTTCAGTGAAGACTACGCAAAAATATTTTTAATTTTCATCAAATTACAGTTTAGTTTTTATAAATACGCCCATATTTTAATAAAAAATAATAATTGTCACTTAATGGAGTAGTCAAATCCATTATTTGCATAAAGGACTTTACTATTTCGTCTATATATCTTTCGATAGTTCGATGGTAAAATATTCCATTTGGATTAGTTGGATAGACTGGAATTTGGAAAGTAGAAAGAAAAAGTAAAAATGCCAGAGGGTAGAGAACAACAATTATTAATAAAAGTGTACCTAAATGAAAGCGGAGAAACAGGAAGAAATCTTGAAACAAAAAAATAATAATGTTCTAATTACACGTATGTAGGTATATAATATATTTTTAATTTTTTAATATATTTATATATATTTATATATTTATATTTTTTTTTTGTTTGTGCTAATCTCATGGAGATTAAATAAGTGTACACGTCCTTGGTTAATTTAAAGTGAATTAATTGATAATAATTGAATTAGATTGTGATACAAGTCTATGAAAAATATTGTATGTTATTTTGTGATGACATACCTATCTGTTTGTTATCTTTTTGTTGATTTTGACAGTGAGCTCTTATCGGGCGGGCTTGTACAGTATCACCGCAGAAATCAATTCTCATTTTACCTCACCGCAACATCACCTATCCTCTATACTCGTCCCATAATACCATGTGCCGGCTGCACTGATCGGCTGATCATTATTTTTTTGTTGTAGTCACTCCGACGTGGTCGACCTTCGACCGTCGTTATGATAACCAAAAATGCCTTACCGTTTTCGATAGTGTGCGCTTCCTTAAACGCGGTCGTTTTTTACGCTCGGTATACTATGAAATTTTGTCGGAGAGAGAGAATAGCCGCCTAAAAATAACGAAGCGACCCGAACTTTTTTCAGTTGTATGCATGAAATACTCCTATTCTCTCCACGAATAAAGTATAGCTGAATTCCCCGTTTTCGACCAAGCGCAGGTTTGAACGAAAATATAATTATAAATAATATAAGAAATTTAACTTAATTTATGATTTTTAAAAATGATTCTATAAACATATTATTATACGTTTGTATATTAATTCTATTATTCAATTATAAAACTCTAAATGAAATAACTAACAAATGAGTTAAGTCAAAACCTTTTGATATCTATATCACATTCTGAGTTATATTTTGTGGTGCATAACCGTATAAATGGTTAGGTTTTCCAACTCTAGAAAATGCTACATACAATATTGTTCATGTGTGAAACAGTCATGAGCGTGCGCAGACCTTGCTGGCAGGGGTTGCAGGATATTTGGTTTATTGCCTACCAAGATCTTATTAAATACATAAAGTCAAAAATATATCTTTCATATATCATTCCTAGCAACGTTTATTATTAGACCAAATTTATTTTGTACTTCATTCAAATTTTGATATAACAGTTGTGTTTTCACACAATTGTATATAATTTTAATTATTAGTTATTAGGTTAATTTATATTAGTGATGATTGTATTTTTTATCTTATGTAACATTATACGTTATCGTAGTTTAAATACAAATTGAATATATCTATGTATATATATATTTATTATAACTTTTTATTTATATTTAATAATATTTATACAAGTCGAAAATTATTAATAATTATTAATATCTAAAGAACTATTCTTCACTCGGAGGGAGTTAATGTTTTGAATTTTTCGATCACATCATTAATATTAATATTATAGGCGAATTTTTGTTCAATGAACATCGTGAGTAGTCCATCCAAACGTTCTTGTTTCATTGTGCTACGTAACTTTGTTTTAATTGAACTTGGTTTGGAAAATGTCCCTTCACAAGAACAACTAGTTACAGGAATTGTAACAAATATTTTTAATGTTTTTAATATATTATTGAATATAGTTTCTCTTCCACTGCCAAATTCTGTTAACCATCTTATCCATGTGTCACAATTATTTTTATTATTTTTTGGTATATTATCTGTATGTTGAAGTAGATTAATTTCACTTTTTAGCATTTCAGCTTCTAGATTAAAAGTTTTTGTTAGGATGGAGATATTATTGTCGACATTTAATTCTAATAAATTGGCAATGCTCTTTATCACATTCAAAGTTTCTTGGCTAAACCTCATATTAATACCATTAATCATTTGATCTAATGTTACATTATAAACTGTAGTCCTCATTTCTTCTTCTTTAGTATCCATGAAATGTTGGGTATTAGAAAAACAATCAACTTTATTTGAAACTTTTCTTTTCTTTACTGGTGGAATTATAATTTGATTATCTTCACATAATTTAACAACTTTTTTATAAATATTATTGAAATGAGATTCAGTATTTCTCATTGTTTCAAGTGACTTCTTCAATGATTCAACTAGCTGTATTTCAGTTAACAAATTAATATCAGATTTTTGCAAATATGCACTAACTTTTAGTATTGAACATAATATAGGATCTAACATTTCCATTGCAAATACAAATTCAAAGGTTTTCATTTGGTAAAGAATACCCAAACCTTTAGCACGAATATCTGCTTGTCTAGTGGATTCTGAAATTTCATGAATAGCAATAAGTAGAGCTGAGTAATTTACTTTGACCGCATTAACAGCTTCATAGCGGCAAGCTCATCGTGTTGTAGAAACCGACTTCAAAGTTTTCAATTTCAAATCGACTGAAATAGCTATTTTCTCTAATACAGCATGTCTAACGCAGCTGCCTTCTATAAAATTATAAATGATCCGGATATTTCCGAAAACATCAAACGCCGTTCTATTTAGTCTCCCAACAGAATCGACTAGAACAAGATTCAAGCAATGTCCATAGCAATGAACAAAAAAAGTATTTGAGTTTTTCTCTTTGAATTTCGCTTGAACTCCTGTTGTACATCCCGACATAGTTGACGCGCCATCAAAACAGACAAAAACTATATTTTCCCATTTAATATTATATTGTTGAATAGTATCACTTAATGAACTAAATATACTCTGTGCATCTACTGAAGTTATTCTTTTCATACAAATAAATTGTTCTACTGGACAATTTGTATGTTTGTTAAAATATCGTAAAACAATATTGACAATTGCTCGTGATGACCTATATCAATGGCCTCATCTGCTATCAATGATACTTTTTCATCAGATATTATATCTTTTAATTGCCTTTTGATAACATGGTTAATAGATGAAATTATATCGTTTTATATATGATTACTTGTATACAAAGCGTTTTTTGGTCCTGATAAGAAATGTTCATTGAAAATAGGATCATATTTATGCAAGAGATATACTATGTCAAAAAATAAACCTTTATGAAAATCATTTTCACTTTCTGTATGACCACGAAATGGTTTACCATCAATACCTAAGCAAACAGTAATATTTATTAATCGTTTCATAACCTCTCTATTTTTTTGACGTGTTTACTCCTTCAGACTATGTATATTTTCCCTCTGGTTGTCTAAAACTACATCAATAGGTTTTGAATTAAAAAAATTTGTCAAAGATTTTGAACTATTTAAATGACTATTGGATTTTTCATGTACACTAAATTTAGTTTATTCACATATTTTAAAACTTGAATCGTCGCATTTTATGTCCTTTACGTTTGTTGTTATCGCGATTTAAGATATCTTAAATCGTGATTGTTATATTCGGTGTTATTATTCTACTCAGTACTATCATAAATATAAACGTAGAAATTCTTTAATTTGATCTTATTTTTGTCTCACTACAAACCTGTTATCACCAATTACCGTAGTGTACGCGCGAAATTGGACAATACAAAAACATAATGCACGCAATATTCAATTGGTTTAATCATTGGGATAACAGTCTAAATTATTTTTAAACTATATTTGGTAAAAAAAATTAGGCTCGCAGGAGGGGCAGCTGCCCACCCTGCCATCCCCGTGCGCACGCTCATGGAAACAGTTATTATCCAAATCTACTCTACAATAGGCTGATGTTTGACCTTGCGTTTTATTTATTGTCATTGCAAAACATACTTTTATTGGAAACTGAACTCTTCTGAATTTAACTGAAAAATTGTTAGGGTATAATGGTATTTTTGGTAAAAATATTTTTTCTCCTTTAGCACATTCTGTTAAAATTTCAGTTTCAATTATATTTTTGCAAGAGAAATGACACGGAGCCTAGTCTCATTACATAATTTAGGAGAATAATTCTGATTTATTCAAATTTCTTAATAATAAATTGGAATTCCAACTTTTAATAATATTTAATGTGGAAGCAAACTAGATGGTATTCGGTGAAATAATTGAGAAATAAAAATCAAAACATTATACCTACATAAATATCAAACTTATTGATCAATGGTATAATCAGTGACGTATCTGAAGCTCAATCAAGAGGGAGGGGGGAAACAATTTAAAAATTGTAATGTACTTACTTCATAAAAAACAGCCAGGTTAGTTTAAGTTTGCATTTTTTTTTTAGTAATGTTCATTTTAAATTTAATATAAATTTAAATCAATTACACCAAAAGTAAGAAAGTACATCAATTATAATACTAAAAATAAAATATTAAATTGAAGGGTGGAGGGGAAAATAGATATATATATATATACACACTATAATTATACAATATATATTACTTATAATATGTTATATAAACACGATTTTAGACAAATAGGTAGGTACTCACAAAATCACTCAAGGATATGTGTCCCTCTCTCTCACTGATTTTTTTTCAATTGGCAATTTTAAAGCCATAGGTCATTTCAAGTTACTAAACACAAGATCAGTTTTAATTTATTAGTATATAATTAAAACGGACATCGTTTACATGGTTACTGGAGAGATACATATTATTATTTTTTCTTATTATTAATTTAATTACTAGGGTAATAGATACAGAACGGGAAATTTAATTCCTAACGTCCGTCTGTCATTCCTTACTATTCGTTGTCATGGTTATCAATATTAATATTTACAACTTTTATTCTTCTTATTGGTTTTAGACTTATATACATAATTAAAATGGATTTAACAAATAGTTTATTATAATACGTTTAGAAACCGGGAATTTAGAACATTTGCAAAGTGATCTTTCTAAAGGCGTATTTGTTTTAGAATAATATTAAATATATTATTGTACTAAAACGTCGCTCAAAATCGTTTCATAGAAAGATATGATTTATCAACGCTTTGAAATATATCAATATATTCACCATCGGTATCTTACCCGATAGACGAAGTACTTCCACATTCTACTGTTCTTTTTTTTAATCAAATGATACTAATCTCCACTCAGAATCACTTTTCAGTGCAATAGTTTATTATTATCTTTGCTTGTAAATTTGAAATAGTAATAATACACTATCCTGACTGAGGATGAAGGAATGACAGACCAACTTCCGCTATTTGTAACTGGACGAATTTAATTTTTATTTAATATTTTTATTTCATTAAATTTTATTATCATAGTAATATATTAATATAAATATATAATAATATTAATATATTTTAAGAGGTATAATGATTTATAAGCCCGAAAACCGTTTGTTTTTAATTAAATTTTTAATATGTGTGTTTTGAAGGTCTATATTTTATTTTTAAACGTCTATAGATCTAAACAACTGTATGTTCCGCACCCTTTTGATGTATATTTATGGCTAATTGATTTTGTGCGTTTAGGTAAATTGCAAAATATCTCTGATGCAGATGTTATCGAATTAGTACAATAAGTAGTGGTTGTCGGTTTTTCTATAAAGCAACAACTATTGCATTTTGGCTTAATTAGAGGGCAAGTCTTATTTTTCTGCCCAAACATGTCTATAACGTTAAATTCATTTTCCCGTTGTAATTCATTGATTTTCTGTTTCAAATTACATATTTCATCGACTTTACAATAATTTTCTTCTTTTAGCTTATTTATCTGGTTTTTCAGTTCATAGTGACTTTTTTCACTAGCTTCTTTTAGTTCTTTCAGTGATGTTGTTAATATTTTAATTTTCTGTTTACCGTTTGTTATTTTACAACTAGCCTCTTCATATCGTTTTTCCATTTCACACAATTTGTTTTTTAATGTTTCCTCCATGCGCATTGCATTACATTCTACCTCTACGAGTTTTGATTTTGTGCACTTTAATTCTGTCTCCAATTTCTCAATCGCATCGTTTAGTTGATTACGTTCTCTTTTATATTCATTAATTTCCTTGCGTACTTTACACATTTCTTCTTCAACACATTTCAATTTTTTGTTCAATTGTTTGATGTCGCATTTTCGCTCTTCTAATTCTTTCTAAATTACAGTAATATATTAATAAATAATAAATATATACGATAAAGTGTATATATATTTGTATATATGTATGTATGTATGTATGTATGTATAATGTAAAATAAGGTATTTTATTATTAATGCTTTCTTTTGTTTAATATTCATTAAGACCAGGTTTTTCTATCGTCCAGTTATCCGCCAGATAGTTATCTGTCGATTATATTTATCTGGGAGATGAACTTTCGAATAAAGTATTAAGTGTTTTTCAATGCAAATTTATCTCTTAGATAGCTATTCGATGGGTAAAGATAATCGGTAGGCAGTGATACTGCCTATTAGTGATACTGCGTATTAGTGATACTGCGTATTAGTAATAGTGGACTATGGAACAAGTTGTACATATTTACTTGTATGCAATTGCTCTTTGGTATTTACTTTTCTTTGATAAATAATTTAATTTCTTAATAAGTGATAAAGGAAGGTAAATTTTTATTCTTTATGTTTTTATTGTTTTTAATTGTTTTACTTTTTAAAAATTAAAGTACCTGTTCCTATACTCATTATGTCATAAAAGAAAACTAGTTCCACGAACTTCACATATGATGATAAAGAGTTGCATTTAAAATGAGCGCTAGAGAAAAACACATTTTAGAAAACAAACGGTAAAATGCTTCATCTTGGAAAGATAAAATTGCTTATTGGTCAGACATAACGGCAATGTTCAATTCTATTACACCAGAATGCATAATAAAATTATTATGTTGTGTGTAAAGACTAAAGAACCACTTATATAAAATTCAATTTTTCATAAGAAGTTTTTCACGCATACTGTATGATATGCGTATATTGATTTTCTCAAAGTAAAAAAGATAATTATATTTTTTTTATTATAGCCTAGAGATCTTTCAAGTTTAAAACTTAAGTATGAAAGAGTGCAAAAAACTATTAAGAGACAATAAAAGTAATCTTTTTAAAATTGGTGGTGGACCCTCCGACCATCAGTATGCGAAAGTCATGATCATCCCATTTCATCATATGGTCGATTCTCGTATGTACCGTTTACAAACGGCGATAGTGGTTCAAAAATTCAATAATTTCAAAATCGTCGTCGTCCGAATAATAAATCCATTTTAAACAAAATCTTGACACTTATTAGTTATTACACTTATCACAAAACATACAGCGTATTTCGTAAACGAAAAACTATAACATATCAAAAATCGAAATTTCATAATTCATTATGGTAACGAATGTGTACATTCATTTATATTATCAACACAGTTATCTATCAGATAAATCTTTATTTCGGTGGAAAAAGTACCGGATAATTATTTCATTATTTATCTGCCGGATAAGTGCTATCTGGACATTGAAAAACCGATAACAATCAATTTTTCCTTATCTGTCGAATAACTCATGTTATCCAGCGGATAAATTCGATTGAAAAACCGGGCCTAAGTGATTTTGTGAATATATAAATATTTTTTTATCATTTTATCATAGATATGTAAATTATATTTTATCTTTGTCTATACAAACATATGCTTTATTTTACGCTATTATTTAATTGGTATGACTAGCTGTATAGTTGAAAAGTCTGGCCGCTTAAGCGGTCGGTTAAATTTATGGTTACTTTAAAGTGAGAATGATATTTTAATTTTGATTAGTTACATTTTGAAACAAGATCTTTGGACTCAATCTTTCGGTACCTACTCCGAGTATTGTATATTTTAATTTAAAATTAAATTAATTTTAATCTATAATATTATATGAAATAGCATTTAAAATATTGTCAGGATAGAGAAAAGCGAAACATTTTGCAATTTTTCTTGCTTGGAAAATTTCAAGTTTTAACTTGTGATTAAATAAAATAAATATTTTCAATAAATTTATTATCTACTTTATTTTTTTATTTAAACATAAAAAAATATCCTTACATTATTTTATTCCAACTGATTTAAAAGGGTTTAAAAATGTGGTAGAAAACTAAGCTAAGTATACCATATAAATAAAATATATATTGAGTGTAATGTATAATTATCAAATATTAGTATAGTATTTTCAAAATAATTATATGTCCTAAAAATCGAATAACTTACTTTAATACACACTAATTCTTTCTCTAAACTTTTTCTATTCCTTTCACATTCATCAAGATTACATTGAAGTTTATTTTCGTTCAATTTAGCTGTTTTCAATTCATTAGCAATACGATTGTAACATTCCTGTAAAGCATTGTGTTTATCTTGCAATTTGGACTCTATACTCATAACTTTTTTGAGCTTTTCTGTTTGTATGTTAAATGTGTTTAATAGTTCAGAAAAAACTTTTTGATGTTCATTTTCACTATTTTTCATCCATCGTTCGTTTTTTTGGCATTGTTCTCGTAATTCATTTCGTTGAGCGACTACATCAGAAAGTGAATCTATTTTTCTTTTTAACTTGGCTATTTCTTCTTCTTCACATGTTTTAACCTTGCAATCTTTTATTATTCTATTACAACATTCCTAAATATATAAAATATAATATAATATAAATTATAGTTAAGACTCGATCAATGCGCACATAATAACGCAGTAGACAAAAGGAGTATAATAGATAAACGTAGAACTTTAAAATTGTACATAAAATAAAACTTTCTAATGACCAATATTATGCAACACGTTAGGACATGTAAGAAATTCAGTTTATGTATTAATTATGTCTGCTGTATTGCCAGTGTTAACTTACGTCTTTACAAGAATCCATTATTTGTGTAAATTTTAATATTGATTATAATCTAGTTTATGTATACGCAGACAATTTCGATTTCTAGATTTATATACTGATGTATCAACATGTATTTGAGTGTATATTCACATCTAAATAAAATATTTTGTTGTTATAGATACTAATATCTTCAAAATACATAGTTTTACTTTAAATTAATTATTACCAAAATATTCTAGAATATATTTTAATCTGTGGAATTCAAAATATCCGTGATTCGTCAATTTCCAATACATCTACGGTCCTTCAAAACAGATCCTTTAAAAATGAAATATTAATTTTTAAAGTAGACTTTTCAGTTTTAGATATAAATTTTGTAGTGTATTTCAAAGTATTAATACAGATTTTCAATATCAGTGACAAAATATAAACGACCGAAGAAAAATATAAGAATTAAAATATATAGGTATTTTCAACACATAGACGGTTTTACACTTTTAAATAATACGTATAACGCTCGAAACGGTAAAGAGTTCATCGTCCTCCTTGCAATTTTTGTCACTTTATGCCTTGAGATAACTATATTTACGATAAGGTAAGACTCAGACATAAAAAATCATTAAGTCTGTAGTCAGGGTGGGTCAGTGGTCACTCGTTTTATATATTACGAGACAGTTCAGTTTTCAGTAGATTTAATCCACGCCCTATCTTAAAATGATATCACTCGATTTTTGGGAATTATATAAAGAAAAATGTTATGACATTTAAAAAGAATAAGAATCTAACAATTTAATAGTATTTATTAAATATGTAATTTAATATTTATTAAAACATATATTTTATGTTAGCATAAAACAACAAGGCTCCAATCAAAATAAAAACTCCAAATTTTGTTATTACATAGAAGAGAACCCAATCTATGAGGTAGTGGTTTTATATTTTAAAAACTCATGAATATTTTTTATTATAAATGTCTGAAAAAAACATTGTATCATAAATTTTTAACAGTTAATTACTTCATTTAAAATAACTTTATAAAAATAAATAAAAACGCTCTATCACAGATTTAGTTCTCCTTTATATGGTATGAAAATTAGGTTATTTCAGTAGTATAGTATATTATATATTATATATATTCAGTTTAGTATATTTTCGATTAACACAGTGTTTTAAGTTTGCGTAAAAATAGTCTCATACTTTGAATGTTTCATGTATAACACATTCTGAAGGCTATAATAATATCAATATTGGAGGCGAATATCATCATATTAGTATGTATATCTATTAAATTGAGAATCTTATTTTAATGAATGTTTTAATTAATTATTATCTTTGTTAAATTTGTGTGTAGAGATCGATTCATTACCAATATCCAAGAGTACTAGTGATTAGTTGTGACAGATTTTGGGTTTATTTATGAATTTAGTATTTTTCAAAGCCCAAAGTATTTTTGAGAAGTGTTTTTCATGGGAATACAAAGCTTACAGTTGCCAATAAAAATATATTAGATTTTATACAAGATACCTCTAAACTTATTAAAAATGGTTTAAAAATTTATGATAATACATTTAAAATTAAATTCTGGGCTTTAATTGCTGACGCTACTACCAAGGCATATTTGTTAATTTAAAAATGACATTCTAAATTTGAAAGTTGCACTAAATGTCACATAAAAGGGTATTGGCGTCAAAAATTATATTATACTATTTCTAGTGCTCATTTTATATAGTATTCATTGATTTTTAATTTTTATTTTAGGCACATATTATAGATAGTAAGTACTGCTTTCCGAAAATTCGACTGTATACGATATATATACACTGGGTTTGGAATTTATATTTGCCCGTATAATTAAGTATTTATACTGGTATTACTGTACCTATAATAATAGCCAATGCGGATCGTGGAATGAAAGTGGGAGGGCGATTAAAAATTAGTCGTTTTTGAAAAGCATAGAATTCAATAATAATTTATCAAACCAATATTATACCATATAGAAAAACAAAAATATAAATACATCTTACAAAAACGAAAATGACAAAACAATAAAACTTATAGCATCTATCAATAATTTCACTAAACAGGTTTTCAAAGATGTTTTATTTCAATTTTCTGATAATATGATACTGAATTTATATTTACTATAATATAATAATATACACTAATAATAAAAGAATAATTAAAATAAATAATTGAGAAATATATATACGCGATACCACTATGGCGCTGAAAAATGTCGAGTGATAACGGAAAGTCAGTGAGTTTGAAAATATATTATTTTTCCCGGCTTCAAAAACTCAGAGAAAAGGCGAACGTGCAAAGTAACGAAACACTTAAAATCTCAAAACAACGGGAGAATATATTGAAAATGGTAAAGGTAAAGGAATACTCGGTAAGTGGACGCGAAAACGAGCCGTGGAATTAAATAATAAATAGTACCGTTTTTTTCATGGGAGAAAGGTTTCGGAGTACCTATAAAACTAATTAAATAAACAAAATTAAATATTGGATCAATAATACTAAACTAATCTTTTATATTATATTATATAATCAAGTTTTATTTTGAAATACTAACTCTAGATTATAAGAAAATAATGTAAACAGGTAACTGCACAAATTATATTATACCAATACTATAAATAATAACTTTAAAACTATGAACACAATATAGTTCTTTACATAAATTGTATAATTGGTAAAAGAGAAATATAACTACTATATTGTAAGCATACTAAATGTAAGGAATTATATACTAAAAAAAAATATTGTATTTTTTAATGATGACTTTCATTAATGAAATAGATTATAAAAAAAAAACACATTGTACAATATCATAGATACAAACGTTATAAATATCTATCTTATTAGAAAAAAACTATTAATGTACAATCCAATATAAAAACTGTTGAATCGATGTAATTATCTATCTGTAACTACTAACTACTATAAATGTATTCTACATGATCCAATGATAGTCATAGATGTTCTGTCAAAATTAATATAATTATACATGTATCATAGTAATATCATGTAATCGTGTACCTGAGTGCCTATCAATGTAATGCATTTGTCGATTGATGTAAACTACCATTGTAAACATACAATCTTATTAAGGTAACTTTAACTGTACATTGAAAAATTTTAATGTAAAATTATAGGTTTTTCAAACTATTCGTAAAAGATGGGAGTGGGGGAGGTGTTACATGCAGTCAAATTAAATAAGAATAATTGAAGCGGCACGTAGCCGGCCAGCGGCACAAACACTGTCGACAGTACCCCGCAGCGTCGCGCCGCTATGAATCAAAATAGGCAGATCGCGGATCGCGCTACGCAGCGCGACCGTCATCACCGGTGGGCAGGTGCAACGACGTAGACCGGTCTGATGACGGACCGGACGGCGAGCGCCTCTATCTCGTCTCGCACCGTTCCCTTTGAACACTTCTTTCTTTTTTTCTAACGATTATTATTATTTTTTTTTTTTTGCTCGTTATTTAAACGCCCGAATATAAATCCTGTACCTACCGACCTCGTATCTTTGTGTTTTTTATTTGTTATTTACTCTCTTTCGATAATCAGTGTCCATATTTTCGTGGACTTTTAATAAACGCCCTCGGGCCAATACTATATAAAAAAACACCGTAGTTTTTTTTCTGGATCTGCTTTTTTTTTTTTTGTCAACGTTGCTTGAATACGTCTTGTGTTTTCTTTGAATTTTTTCTAAGTTACGCCAAACTTGATACAAGTTCATGAGTCGTAATTTATAACAAATAACTATTTCCAATATCTCTTTATTATTTATAAATAATAAGATTAAATTGGCCCGTATACGATAAACACATTAATATTATTATCGTATTTATGATAATTGTTTAAGTTCTATAACAATTATTTGCAAAATTATAAACATTGATGATTTTGAGAAAACAGTACTTTTATACACATAACTCAAAGTATCTTGTAAATTGTTGGAGATATGAAGAAATATATTAGAATAAAATTGAAAGAAAATCAATATTTTCTTAAAATTTGTAATATTATCAATTTCAATATTCCTATCCGTTTACAAGGTATTTAGAAACATGCTAAACGTTCCCATAAATAACAAATATATCAACATACTGAAATTTAAAATTCAAGTCGGCACGTGTTAATGATTTCTAATCGCTTTAAAATTTTTCATAAGATAGTTTTATGTCATAAGAAAAAATTTAGGCAGTATGCGTTTCAAATTTCAAACTTCGCCAAAATTTGGGACACCCTAACGGGCTTATATGGATAGGTGTATAATTGAAAACTACCAGACATACTGCATTGAAAGTTATATTACTACTGTATAACGAAATAGAATATAAAAATTACAATCAAAAATTACGAAATAGCAGGTGCAGGTTAGAAGAACCTGAAAAATTCTTCAATATTAGTGGGTAGATATATATTTTTAAACGTAATTAGTTTGAGCTTTTTAAAACTCGATTCAACTGCGGCAGAGCTACAAATATCTTCACCGTATCCAAATACTGGCACCATAATTCCCGACCTTAATGGTAACAGTTTCATAGATTTAATTATAAGAGGCACCAGCGCAGGTAAATACATGGCGTTAATGCCCATTTCTTCATGTATCATATTTTTTTACTATATTCATATATATTTTCTGCCCATTTTTGAAATGGATTATGATCAAAACATTTTTCTATAAAATTTTCGTGCTCTCCTTCTAATGAAATTCTATCTCCATCATTTGTCAATAATTCTTCATATCCATTTTCATCTATGATACCTTAAATTGAACAAATTCATTAATTTTAATTAAATAAAAATTAAGGGGATTGGGTACCGACTGATTTACGTCCAAAAATTAACAAAAAAACTACCTATTTTTCCACAAGTCTGTTTAATGTAGTAAACCTAAGAAATCTAAAAAAGAATTCGGTATTAGCAAGAAGTGTTCTTGAGATCAATTAGACCACTATTAAATTATGAGCGGAACTAGGAAGCTATTGGTTTCACAATTAGGTGCGAGTAATTTTTTTCCAATCGTTTTTTAAATCGTAAAAAACATTTATTTGTATAAACACAGAGAAAATAATAAAATAACAAAATATCAAGTTTTCATGGTTACTTAATTTTGTAATAATTATATGTATATAATAGCATAATACACCGAAACTCCGCTCAGAATTATTTTATTAATTTTAATTTTCTTATTCAAACTAAATTGAATATAAATATCTAACAACTGCATTAAAATTTATTTGTATTTTTAGCCTGTTTATGAAATTGCCTAAAAATAAAATTTGAAACGGCTGATACCCAACCCAAAATTATTTACCATTTTTTAAAAATTTACCTGTCTATGAATAACTGATCAATTTTCTCTTATGCATTTCGTATGGTGTTTCTGTCCCTGTGGTCTTATTAAAACCATCAGATTCATTTGTTAGGACTATAAATAGTGAGAGTAGTTTGGTTTTTATATCAGGAAGATTTTGGCTTTTTATCATTTGGCCAATGGTTCGCAAAATTACTTCCTTAACGCGTCTAGAAACGGTTTTTAAAGGAACCCATTTTCATGAAGTGTGCAACGTCAACTCTAACAACACATCTAAATCCAATAATTACAATTATTTATTTAAACATAAAAATTTTAACTTAACAAATATACAAATTGAATTATCTATAGGTAAAAAAATATTATTATTATAAAATATATAATTATTAAAATTAATATATAATAATATATTAATATATATATAAACACTTTAACTTAGTAATTTAAATAGGCATTTCGAATTATTTTGGAAAAATCGTTGGAAGAGACATTTAATGTTGTGTTGTTGAATTTGAATTAATCAATTAAATTCCAGGTAATATTACTTTTTAAATAATAATAATAATTTATAACTAATGATAAATATATAAAAATATATATTGTGCGAAAAAAAATTTAAAAACACACATGCACTTACCTAGGTATCCAATGAGGTGCACGATGGGGTAATTCCTTTATTACTAAATCAGCGCATACATTAATGTAATCATTTAACGATGAATATTGTGTGAAATATTGTGTAATCGCCAACAGATGAGCCAATGACATGTCACATACTGTTTCTTTTGGTTGTTGAACATTACTATTCAACCACTCAGATAACCAGGTAAAAATATTTACGTTAGTGTGTTTTTCACTTAACATATTCATAACTGTAAATCCGATTTTTTTACTTGATCATAGGCCAGAGCTTCATACAAAAATATTCGTTTTGTGTTCTCATCACCAAATGTTTTAAAACTTTTAACCACTCATTCTGTTTCGTCAATTATAAGTAAAGGGTGTTTAACATTCTTACTATAGTTTCTGTAAATATGAACTTGTTCAACACAATGGTAATGTAAAAAAAACGTATGTATGCCTATATTATGCAATGTATTTTTGTATTCTTCCTCCTCTCTCATTATCGATAAAGATATTAATACATTAGTGTGCCTTTTTTTCAATTCATTATAACAATGTTTTAAGCCTCTCAATGCATTTCCTGTCGGCAATATTGCTGGTTCTGGATCTCCTATTAATTATAATTATAATTTTTATGGATACCTTCATATGGATATTCAAATATAATATATATTTAAACAAAAATGAAAATATACCTATTTTAATCATACGTTCTGCTTTTTTCTCTCTAAAAGTTTCACACGATAACCTTTCATCAAAAATTGAAGCTATGGCATTATCTTTAGCTGATCCAATTAAACGACGTATTTTTATAGATGTATGTGTTTCCATAAAATTTCCAACATACTCACATTGCATAAGAACTCTGTTGAACATGTGTATATTATATTATAATATACATTTTTTTAAATATAAAAAAATTGAATTTTTCCTGATAAAAATTTTGAATTTTAGGAATCTTGTGATTTTACAATGTTGTTGAGTTTTTTCTTTTTCTTTTTTTTATCCTGTAAACAAATTTCTAATAAAAAGTGCTCCAATTTTTACAAATAACACCTTTTCTTATAGAAAATTACACCTAGTTGGTACTTTAAAAAAGTAATTTTTCGATTTTCTCAATAGCTTTCTAACGCGACAGGAAAAACTAGCAAAAAATTACAAAAAACCACTAATAATGGGATTTTGTGTACATCGTGTATAGTTATTTTTCCGTAATTTCGAAAATAATAATCATAAGGTCTACAAATTTTGAACAAAAATGTATGTTTATATCAAAACCACTAGATCCCTAGCTCCACTCAGAATCTAAAATTGAAAGACGAAATAAAAAATAAGCTATAAAAATCAATATACATATATATATATATATATATATCAATATACATATAATACAATATTATTAATTCCTATTTTTATATTTATACATTTTCAATAATTCATACCGATAATTATCTGGTGACCTTTCTGAAATTATGCTTTTAAACTGAGAATTACAGATTTTGCAACGTCCGACTACAGTTACGAGTACATAATTTGATCCATTATTAATCACTTTAGCTCTTGTAAACGACAAACAACATGGGAGTTGAGTATGAATCCAGAAGTGTTCTGCAAGGATTGGTGTCCAAGGTTCCTTGGTAACACATAATATTGCCTGGAATATTACATTGGACGATAGTTGTCCTTTTTTTTATACAGAACCTTCTGGGGTTGTATTTGTAACCATTCCTCTTCAGAAAATGTTATTGAAAATTTTTTTATAGGAAAACCTTCATTGTCAGAACTATAACTGTTATCATCACTTGATTTTACTAATAAAAAATTTAGGTTAATAATAATATAAACATTTTAACATTATTAAGTTTGAGTATGATATTTATAAAATACAAAATATTTTGTAGTATGATTGTTATATATGTATTTGATGTAGGTATGTACCTATATATTAATGTGATTTTATATGACATATTTACTGAATGAGAAACATCAGTTTCAAAATTAGTTGAAACTGTGGTAGACTCTGTACCTAAGAGAGAAGAAACACCAAGTTTTTCTTTCAATCCATATTGATCTTTATAAACAAGTGTATGAAGTGCAACACTTGATATAGAATGATTGAGATGAGAACTTATGTCACTCCATACCCTATTAGATGCCAAGGCTATTTCTAAAAAAATATTTTAAAACCATTTTTCAAAAATAATTTCAATGACGAAACTTTTCATATATATCTTATGCCGGGTCCACACTAAGACAACAAAAGTAAAACAAAACAGAAACATGGTGTTTTTCAACAAAATCAAAACATTTTTAAAACAATTATGTTTTTTCCAACAAATTGTTCGTGTTTTTAAAAACAAAGTCGTGTCCCGAGCGGTGTCGGTAAACATCAAAAGGTTTTTGTTTTGTTTTTGTTTTGGCGAACATTGTCGAACGTGTGTGAACAATGTTTTAAAAATAACTAACAGATAAAATAGTATTTCGGGAAGTAGTGCGATACTGCGATATTCAGTATAGTAGTACCTTGTATAATAGTGAGTGTGCAGTTTAAGTAGTGCAGTTCAATAATATATTTTATAATTCCCATACAAAAATGAATACAAAAAAAAAAAAATGGAATACAGAAGACACATGCAAGCTTATAGAGCTATACAGCTATACCGGGAATCAACCATATTGTGGGATGCATCTAACTTGAACTACAAAAATAAATTTAAGAAAGCAGATGCAAAGTTAATAATAGGCGTTCAGTAATACTAATAGCACATCTCCAATTAGTGTTTTTTTTTTTTTGATTGGTGGACCAACAAGACATATAAAGTTTTCAAAGTCTTCAGATGACATCCTTACAAAATTTTTAAAACTAGATCGAAGTTCTCCATTTAAACCAACATCATCATTTTGTAGGTTCATTAAAAGTTTATCTACACCTTGTGCATTCCTTTTTCGCAAATTTTGCCTTATCCAAAAACGTCTTTTATTTTTTTTTTTGTTGTTGCAAATAAATATATCCAGCACCTAGTATAAATAAATCTTCGTTATCTTCAATATTTTTTCTTATCTTCCACATTGTAATTTGTGTTAATTCACTACAAACAAAATTTTACTATAATTATCACTACTTATTTTACTATTTTATTTACGTCTGAATTCCTCGAATTTCAGTGACTGAATAAATATCTGATCGTAATGAGTTTTACAATTTCGAAACAAACTTGTTTGGTGTATGTGGACAAGAAAAAAAAACAAAACAAAAACAAAATGTTTGAATTTTGTTCATATTTTGTTTAGTTTTTAGTCAACTCAATATGGACAGTATGTTTTGTTTGTGTTTGATTTTTTTTCAAACAAAAAAAATTGAGTTTCTGTTTTGTTTTTGTGTCGTTTGAGTGTGGACCCGGCATTACACCTAATAAAATATAAAAACTTTTCATTTTATAAAATGTTGAAATTTTATTTTTCTTTAATTTCATAAAAATTGCCTATTCATTACCCTTTAAAAATCAGGTATATGAATTTAAAGGATAGGTAATTAAAACTTTTTATAGGAAATTTTAATAAATAGAATTTTTTCGGTTAAAATATATTTTAATATATTATATAAGTAAATAAAATTTGGTCCCATATGATGAATATTTATAAAAATATGTTGAAAACATTACTTTGGAATATTTTAGTTTAGACTATATGTCAGTTGTTTATGAACGAGTAACCATAATTTCGGTATACGGTTTTAAAAAGATTTTACACGATTAATAATGCATAATTTTCCTTTGAATCAAAGCGAACATTATTTTTTGTGATTTTGTTGAAAATGCGTTGATAACACCCTCATAAAGTTAGCAGCACAACTATAACCTATTAAATGTATACAAAAATTTGTTGGTAGTTAGTTGAACTCCCGAAATTTGTTGGACATTATTTTCTCTTTGTGTGTATTGTAGAGGACGTCGTCCTAAAATTGCCTATACAGAACCCCTTAAAATGACGCTACACACCCAATTTTTAAGGGGTTCTGTATAGGCAATTTGGGAACCTTTTTAGAAAAATGAAAATCCTACAATTTAAAAATATTAAATATATTTTTAAAGTAATTTTAAAATAGTCTCGAGTCAATGCAATGTTTTATTTTCGTGACATCGCGATATTATATCGTGTGCAATTGTACTTCCATAATTATAATTTTTTCTAATTTTTTAAATAAACCATTACAAATTTAATATATCGAAAAACGTCTGATTTCGCCATACTTTTTTTCATGAAAAAACATATTTTTCAAAAAATCAGTTCTGAAAAAATTAAATAAATTCCTAAATTCTCAAAAAGTAGGTACATAATATATACAATCTTGTAAAAAGTCTTAAAATGGATATAAAATAAATTCCTTTGGTTTGATTTTGTAAATTTTTTGTACGTTATTTAAGCAAAATAGTTCTGATATTGTATTAAATTTTCAAGTCTAAAATCCAAACATTAACCATTTTATGAATAAATTACCTCAAAATCCACCACTGATCACGAGTCTCGTCACATCGTAGGGTAATTCCGGTCAACAACAACAATACGTGTTTAACAACCTGCAGTCTATTCATATTTATTTTTATGTTTTCAACTATCTTATATTCTATGTAATTCTTCATTACGCTTTATAAATGTAAAATTATATATTGGGCTACTGAAGTGTAAAATTCATATTGTTAGTTCTGAGTTTAAGTATAAAATATTAGAATAACTGTTTTATTTTTATTTTTATAAAAAATAAAATACACTTACGTTCGTTATTAGTTAGGTACTTATTAGGTACTTCTTACAGTAGGTATTAGCTATATCCAAATTTGAGAGAATATAATACCTATATATTATTATATTAATATCAAATTCAAACGTAATAATTATTTTATTAATGTGTATTTCAGAAAACACAATTTTTTTTTATTTCCTTGGCTTTCTTTTTCATGTACAAGCCAGGGACTGGAACCGAACCAAAATTAACCGATTCCAGAACAGGAACCCTAAAATATAAGTGGAAACGTAACTGGTATCAGAACCCTTTTTTTTTAAACCGAAACTGAACCGGAACCAAATTATAGAAACGTTAATATTGGTTCCAAAAACTTTATTTTATTGAAATTTTTTTATTTAATTTAATAAAATTATAATTTGAAATTATCATTAGTAATATTATATTAGTATATAATATGAGTATATACCTATTTAATAATATATTATATAATAAGTATATAGGTATCCCGAAACAAAAGACCTATATATACAATGTATACAACTTATATATATAGCTTGTCACAAAGCCATTCAATGAAATGACAAATAATTAAAAATAAGATTATTATTTCTTTGAAAAATAATTCCGTTACCTATTTATAGCCTATGGAAGTTACAAATAATTTAATTATTAAAGTCTTAACTATAAATAAAACATAGATAAATTTTAATTTGTGGTCTTAACTCTCAACATGACGAGAAACAAAAACGTGAAAAAAATGTAAGTTTTTATTGACAATCATAAACTATCTACTATTTAGGAAGTTTTTATATGTTATAATTTGATATAGATAACACAAAATGACTTCAATTAAATATTGATGTAATTATAAAGTAGTATTCTAATAATGAAATATATTTAAACATACCAAAATATAATTCCATCTCTTTTCACCGTATAAGAAATACGTATAAGAATATACTTTTCTCGTACAATATTTCAAATATAACACCATGTATTACCATGTTCTAGCACATCACCGATTTAGAAATTATTTTTGAGTCAAATTCATCATTTAATTTATATATTTCGAAAATGATCAATTCATCTAGACGATTAGGTTTCATTGGACGCCATTGCAATGACTTTACCAATACTTTCGCTTTAAATTCCATATATTGCTCACTGGTTCGTTCCTGTTTAGATTATAATTCCACTCTTTGATTACCTTGTCCAAGACTGAGCATTAACGAGTTAAAAGTTAAAATTAAGTTAAAAAGTTAAGTTACTTAACGCGTTACTTTTTTTCCGATTAAGTTTTAACTTAATAAGTTACTTTTTTATTAAAATTAACGTGTTAACTTCAAGTTAACTTTATACAAAAGTATCAAAATTAAGTTAAATTTTGCTCGAAGAACAATGCAAATTTTTGAATGGGATTTTACTTTTTGGTACTTATACGCAATTTTAGTAGGTACCTAGAATAGCGTGTTCGTTAATAATCGATGTACCTACCACTCACGCACACGCCGCCACGTTGGCCGTTCACGAATATTGGGCTGAGCCCAGTCTTTTTAACTACACGGAGGCTGGTATTTATGTCCATCCAGTATAGAAAATATATTGAAATAGGTACTGAAGCAGGTGCTGCTTATTTTACACTTAATTAGTATGAATCAAACAATAATGTAGGTATCTTGGCAGTTAGAAGTTATTTTCTGATTTCTTATTTATGCATGGGTTTTAAAATGACGTGTTGTATTTTTATTTTTACATGCATACACTTTTTCAGGCAGAAGGAGTCCCGAGTAGTATTTTTGGGGGTAAAGAATAACCATCTTTTTTTACCTTTTTACGATATAATAGGTATATCGAATTTTTTTCCTAATTAGGAAATTTTAACTTTTAACTAAGTTAAGTTACTTTTTTTTTCAAAGTTAACTTTTAATATTAAAAGTTAATAAAAAATATACGAGTTACTTTTAACTTAACTTAAATTATATTATTTTCATTTAACTTAACGAGTTAAAAAATATCGTTTACTTGCCCAGCCTTGCCCTGGTCAATTAGGTTTAATTCAACAAATAGAGGCTATTCAAAATAGATTTTACTATTTGTTTCCATAAATTGTAAAATATATACAGAACTTAATTCGCCATATGCACCATTACATAATTTTTTTATATTTTAGATACTTTAAAAATAAGAAGAAAGAAAGTAGACTTATATTATTTGTATAAACTACTCAATAATTTTATTGATAGCCCTGAATTATTATCAATGATTAATATTAAGACACCATTATGTAAATTAAGATCGGTAGAATTATTTTATTAATCTTTAGCAACAACTAACTTGATGTCTAATTCATCGATTAATCGAATTATTAATTTGGCTAATAATAGGGGTAGGACACTAAGCCAAAATCAGTAAGTCAGTCCCCATATTCTATGATAATATACACAATGTGGATTGGTTTTTGAATTATTTTTATGAATTTAAGATACTTGTTCATTTAGTCGTTAAGTGATATGTAATATTATTCCATAAAATTATATTGTTATTTACGTCCGTATGAATTAAATAAATAAATGAATAAGAAATCATTATGAGAACGATAAGACAAAACCACAAAATATATTTTTATTGTTTTTGCTGTTGTTTTATACAACCGTGACCATTGTTTTTTTATTTATCTGTGAACAAAACATGAGTATTCTCCGATAAGGAAACAAAAGACAAGTTACTGGTACGAAAATGACAACTGTGATACATAATAGTAGTATCACAAATAATAATTTCTAATTTTTATACTATAAAAGCTTATTTAAATTTTTTATATATACAATTTTTTCTTAAATCTTATGCCGTAAATCTTAAAATACGGCTGCAAATGGCACCATGCAGCCTGCCTATAATAAAGACATTGGTGCACATTTTTATTTTTCGTTGTGCATATTTGAGATTTCGTAGTACACAAAGTGTGTCGTAGTGTACACAAAAATAGTCACTGCAATTCAACTCTCCTGTAATTTTTATACTGGGAAAAAGTACAGATCGTATCAAACATTATATTTTTCCCTGCATTTTTATCACACAAATTTTTTCAATTTATATTATATAATTCAAGCCATATAATACAAATATCTATGATGGATTATATTTTACAAGTTTCCATATAAATATGGATTTGGTTTTCACAATTCATAAAATAATAGGTATTCAATTTATAATATATTTATAATATTTTCACATTTGTACTATAATAATTGCTAATTCTATTACAGATACGATATTTTTCAATATATTCTATTTTTACAATTTATAATATTTTTCATATTGTATTATATAATTTCAAACCAAATAACAAAAATATCTTTGATGGATTATATTTTTTCAAGTTTCCATATAAGTATGTTTTTATTTTTGATAATTTATAAAATAATATTCCAATTTATTATATATATATATATATATATATATATATATTTATAATATTTTCACATTGTACTATAATAATTGATAGTTCTATTACATATATGATTTTATTTTCATTTTAACAATATAGTTATTCTATTTTTCACATATACGACATTGGTTATGCTTAAATAATTTAAATATTCCTTTTGTTTCACGTAGAACCATAGTCTAGTCACTAGACTCTAGTGGTCTAAGGCGTTGGTTATCAGACTCATGTTAATAATAATTATAATACTAATATAATTTAATAGGTTTTAGGTTTAGGTAGTAATTTTAAGGTAATAAAAATATAATTCTCTGAATAACCCATACCGTAGTTAACTAGACTATGGTTCTACATTTTTAATTTTTTTTTTTTAATAAAACATTTCTATTTAGATCATAATCATTATAATATTATTCTAGTATTGATCTCTAGACTCTAGAACATACTAAATATTTTAGCTACATGAGTTATATGAGTTTATACAATATATACATCTATTTTCAAGAAGTTTTTTATTGGCAATTTAAAATACATCATTTCAGTTTTGTAATAAAATATTGTACCATGTATTAAATTATAATATTATTCAAGTATTATTCAAGTGTTATTCAGTAGGTTGCATTAAATATTTCAGCTATATGAGTGTAGACAATATTTATGTCTATTTTCAAATTGTTTTATATAGCCAATTTAAAATACATAATTTCAATTTTTTAAATTTCTGGTATTAATACACAAGCTTTGTCTTAAAAATATTTCTTCGAGTAACAAAATCAACTTTTTTTCACACTCTGACTTAGTACTATTTTTTTTTTTTTAATTGCTTGAAAAAAACACAACCAAGTTTTACTGCAAATAAATGTTTTCGAAGTGTGTATACACAAGGTAATAGATTTCTTACATCAATGTTTTTCATTTAATTTTTAATATTCTTCAAATTATTTTCTAATTTATTAATTTTTTTTAGTTATTGGAGAATGTTTTTTAATGATAATGTTTTTAAAATGTTTTACTTTTTTGTAAAGTTAACTTTTTTTTGGAGAAAAATATGTTCTTATATTTTTCTCATTATTTATTTTTGATTTATTTATTTATTTTTTGATTGAATATAATGTAATATAATATAATATAACCAAATGCGATTATTGCAATCACTACATATAATATTATTAACATATTAACATATTAACAATTAATACATATAATGCATAAAATATAATAATAGTTGTTAATATAATAATAATTGTTGAACAGTTTTTATATCTCTACGGACCATCAGATTCCATAAGTTTTTGACTAAACAATGATTTATGACATAATATATAAATAAATACATAGTTTCTACAAAATAATTTGTTTTTATTTAACAAATAAGTATTTCAAAATAATGTTCTCATCTTCAGTGTTGTTTAACACTATTTTGTAGAAATTGGGTATTTATTTATATATATAAATAATTCTACAAGTAACTCAACACCAAAATAATTATTTATGACTATGTAATTCGGTTGAATATGAAATCCCTTTACAG
Source organism: Pemphigus obesinymphae (assembly GCA_025469235.1). NCBI lineage: Eukaryota > Metazoa > Arthropoda > Insecta > Hemiptera > Aphididae > Pemphigus > Pemphigus obesinymphae. The sequence goes on along the minus strand of JAIPRL010002846.1, from coordinate 2,897 downwards.
CAATTAATTTTAGTGAAAGTATTTAAAAATAATTGGAAGTCATCTATAGTATTAATTTTATTAATATGAATTCAATATCTAATAATATTATTTCTTTTCCTTTTATATGAATAATTAATTTAGAATCTACAATAAAATGTAACGATTAGATTAAAAATGTAATAATTAACAAAAAATATAAATATATTTATGCCTTCAGTGATAATAACTTGTTTTTCTATATATCTTTTATAATTTGATTGAAAGGAGCTTAATTTATGGGAAGCAGGTACTATCACATTTTGTGTATACCATACTGTACTAGCAAATCAAACATTGGAGATAGTAAAAATTTATATTTAAAAAAAAATATCTTTTGATATGAAACTTCATAAAAACTAGGTGCTATTGAATCAATCTGTTCAATTCAAAATTAAAATATTAATTATTAAAAATGAGAAAAAAAATGGTGATAAATATGACATTCAGTATTAATCACTTTTTGTCTCTTAGTTGATGAAGATTCTGCAATATTTATAGATTGGCTACCAATATTTTCAATTACAGTAAACTCTCATTCAGGGTCAGTGCTAAAAAATATTTGTAAGTGGGGGAGGCCATCAGAGTAATTTTGCCGACTTATTGTTCCAAAAAAGTTAATAAGTAAAAAAAAAAATCAAAAATGAATCTTCAAAATACTTCCTTCAAAAACGATAAAATAGCAAAAAAAAAAAGTAGTCAACTTATTTTTGTGCTGACGGCGACGAATTGATTTTGTTCAATAATTTATTTCTTGAATGAGAAGTCTTCACGACCCCCTTTATTCCTCTTCCCTCTGGCCGTGCTCTCATTTAAATCGGTCGAGTAGTTTTCCAAATTACTTCGATCATACAATCGAACACTGAAGTCTGTTATATTATGCACGCGTGGTAAATAAGTAGGTACAAATATTCATAAATACAATATTACAATGTAACTAGCAAGATAACGACAATTATGTACATGAAAAAAATATTAATAAAGTATGGAACGACTCTGTTTTCGGATACACCAGACACTTTCCAAATAAGAAAATAAAAAACAGAATACAAAAAAAAAAAAAGCCAATATTACCAATAATACTATACTTAGAATAACGCGGCCCAACAATACTCAAAGAGTATGAGTACGCAATCGAATTACATGCATGGTATAAATCGCACATATAGACGACCGATGTACAATTTGCAAATACAAGAAGTTAACCCTACCATAAAAAAATACATTTTCCCACACATATGAAATAAGCTGAATAAGCGGCCACAAAAACCTTTATGAGCGGGGATAAACTCCTTGACCAACTGGCCGCCGTGTCCCTTCGACGACTTGAACGCGCGATATAATCGCCAGAATGTGGTCACATCCTCAAAGGACAAGAACTCAGTCGGTGTATCAGAGAGAGCAATAGTCAATCCAGTGATTTACCAACTTCATTTGTTCAAGTCTATCATTTTCTTTTCTTCCTTTCTATTTCCAATCACCATCTTACATATTTACGCTGTTCATCGCCCGTTGAAGACAGCGATTAACAGGTAGATCAATACTGAATAATTTGCTAAACTTTAGGTGTAAATTTTCACCAATCACTTCATTAAGTTGGTTAAGTTTAAAACAAAATAAATTATACATTAAGTCTTTTTAAGTGGGTTTTCACACTTGTCATATCTCACGATTTACGTTCACTTTTATTCCAAAGCCATACGAGCTTATCTTGTAAATTAATTTTGTACGTTCACCGTTGTTGACGACTAGACTTTCGGAACAAGCGATTGTTTCGAATTTCACTTCAAAAACATTTGTTGAGTCGTACAACGGTAAGCGGAAAGGTCACGTAATTAAGTTCTGGTTGAAGACGCTTTCGGCTTTCTCCACCTTACATTTCGTAATCTTAGACTTCTCAATTTATTAGTAATTATTTTCATTTCAAAGCCATCCGAACTTATTCTGTAAATTAATATCTTACGTTATTGACGACTAGACTTCCGGAACAAATAATTGTTTCGAACTTCACTTCAAAAATATTTGTTGAGTCGCATAACGGTAGGCGGAAGGAAGCTTTAAACTTGAAGCTTTACATTCGTTGTTCAAAATTCTAATTTCTAAGGCCGTCCATGCCTCTTTAAATATATATAGACTATTAACTAGCTTGAGATATTAGTGTGGGAGCGATTAATAAATAAATAAAATACATTAATAGGAATAAAAAAAAATATACGTATCATTTAATTTATAGATACAATAACAATATTAATTTTCTATAAAAAAAAAAATCAGATATATTCCTGTCGATTTATTCAAACAAACAATACCCCGGGAACACTTCTATCCGTAATAGAAGGAAGGTCGTAATTCATTAAGAGATACGAGGTCAACTCAATAATACCGTACAATCGAATACCTACTTGAAAATTAAATTCAACAGTTATATTCCTATATAACGCATCGATTTATTTTCATATACCTACCCAGGTAGGTATATAACTTTATACCTATACCCCCTTACTTACCCCACCATTATATTTTATTCCTTAACCTTCTCTTTTTGAGTTACGACATGTGTTATGTCTTTATAATATATTGATATACTTACAATTAGATAGAATTATTATTATAATTTATTATATTATAATGTTACTAGCTTAAGTGCAACACCTGTCGGGTGCAACTCCTTTTATATGAGACTATTTGTAAGTTCAACACTTTTTGAGTGAGGAATCTTAAGTTTGAAACTCCGATTGAGGGTGACACTTTGTAAGTTTAACTTTTATTGAGTACAACACCTCATTAAAATAATTACTTTTGCAAATCGTATACATCGGTTTATGTATTTTATCCGAAATAATATTGCTAATTATTTAATTTTAAAAATATTCCGCCTA
>JAIPRL010002845.1:0-53766 GCA_025469235.1 Pemphigus obesinymphae | reverse complement strand
TAAAATTCTCCAAAAATCAATCGGTCTTTTAAAATAATTGCATTGGTAGAAGATCTCGTTGTTTTTTTTTTATACCTTAATATAAATAATTTTGGTTTATAATTATACTTTTTTTAGAAATGTTAGTGATATAATTTTTATATTAAATTATTATTACTTACCTTTTATATAATAAATACTTAAGTGCTTTATTTTCTGTTACCAGAATTTTCTTTTGTAAAGATATTCAGATTTCGGCTATTCAGATTAAAAATAATTTTGTACAGTATTTTCAAGAAAATAAAATTTAAAAATAATATACTTATTATTCATTTTAGTTTTTATTGCAACTGCGTGCCATTCCTTTTCACTGTGGATCCTATCTCTATATTTTTTATGAAATTTGTTCCACAACAATGGTCGTTTTTGGACTTCCGAAATTAATAACTCCATTTTAAATTATTTAATTTTAATTTTTATATTATATTAAATGAATATTAACTGAACACCGTTCGTCTATTTTTGCATCCGATGCGTTAAAAACAAAATGATTTGTTTTTAATTTCGGTCGCATCGGACGCAGCGTATTGGACGCAACGGACATTGGACATGCCCTTACGGTGTGTCCAAAGTAAATCCGAATTGCGTCCGATACGACCGTTTTCGCATCGTGCTTGCCGCACATTATTGCGACAAACGCATGCATGTCCAACGTCAATTTGCGTCCGATGCGTCCAATGAGTGCGATCTCAAGAGTATTCTTGATGTACTATAATGTGGTTTAACGCTTAGGAGTGCACTTGTGTTTTGTTCATAATGTCTACACATAATATGCATAAAAATATACTCGCAAAGAGTATAAGTGTTAAATATTATTTGTACAAAAAATACATAAAAAAAAAAAATAAATAAATAAATTCGATTTTGAAAAATCGAAAAATGTTTGGTGAATTTCATCATTTGTATAGTGAATTACGTGACAATGAAAATTTGTTTTACGCATATACGAGAATGTTTACAACAACTGAACACCGTTCGTCTGTTTTCGCGTCCGATGCGTCAAAAAACAAAATGATTTGTTTTTCAAATCGTGCGGCGAGTACGGCCGATGCGATATCGGACGGATCTGACGCAAACCCCATCCAGATTGGACAGGTCGTATCATGTTTGTAGATTTGTTTTTAATTTCGGTCGCATCGGACGCAACGGACGCAACGGATATACTTTGGACACGCCGTTAGGGCGTGTACTACGTGGCGTCTGTCAAATACGTCCACCTCGATAATCCGGCGAAAAATAAAACAAGTGTATGTAAATCAATACAACTGTTCTACGTGTGTGGCAAATACGATAATCTGATAACGGACTGATGGGACGCAAATTTGAAAAACAAAATAATTTGTTTTCGCAGCATGCGATAATGCGTTTGTTATTATAAAATATGATATTATTATTATTATTCAAATGCTATTATTGGGTGGTTTGGTGTTCGGTCGTATTTTCCGACCGCACAGAAGCCGTTATCAAGTGCAACAATCGGATGATAATAAATATAAACTATACAGTACATAATGACAATATTTATTACAATATATAAGAATGATTAATATATTTAGGTACCTATTAGTAATTATATAATGTATTAGTATTCATATGAATCGAATGATTACTTATATAGTATATTATCAGTTATGATAGCTAAAAATATATTATATTAAATTAATGTATAACTTAATTTACCTTATGGTTACAAGGAGCCTTTCTTCTACTGAATATGGTTTTTGAAAATTTGTCAATCTATAACTACAATCAGGAGTTATATTTTCTATTATGTAGTCAAATGTGTCTATACACATCCTAGTGTATGTTAAAAATAAAGTAGTAGGTATTGCCACGCTAGTTTCCATACAAATGATAGAATTCGTCGGAAATAAAACTATCTTCATAGATCCGTTGTATTGGCAAACGTTTTTTCTCAAATTTTAAAATTAGATATTTAAGGTAAGTACTTTCAGATAAATTTAATAATGAAACTATTTCTGATTTTGAGAGCGACATAATTATAAATTATAATTTTGCTTAGAGTAATGTACTCTACAATCGTCGGCGATGAACTGACGAGTTATGAATATTGTTATGAAATTGTATACGTCAATACGGACAAATACGTCAAATACGGACACTAGCGCAATTCCGCAATATCGCAATATCGCATACGACGGATCGGAAGCATCACATTGACGAATCCCGTTCGAAAGGAAAACGGCGTTATACTTATAATCGTATATCATCGTATTTCTATCGGGTAACTTCGGTACAGTGCCAATACCTGACCAAGCCGTTAACTTTTGAAACAACGACTTGCGGGATACGACTATGCCGAGTGCCGATATATGGTTTTCAATTGAGTATATAGTAGTTACCCATATATGACTTTATGCAGGTATGAGGTAGTACATTGAACAAACGAGTACAATATTCACTTCTGCGACAAACTATAGTTTATCACACAACTTGAAAGTATATTATATATATATATATATATCTTATAAAATGTTAAATGTTTAACCAATTTTCTATGAGAAAAACCTCCCCGGCCGTTTTCGCCGCCACTCGACGAGTTTTCTTGTACTGTTACCATTATCAAACTCTTTTCCGGTCGTTTTGAACTTTCTACGACTTTCCGTCCTCTGAGTTTTCGTTTTTCTTTGAGTTTTAGACGCCGAGAAGAAAAAATGCGATTCCAAATCGCCGATTTCCGTTATCACCTGACGTTCTCCCGCATCGTCGTATTATCGCCCTGAACTTACGGAATCGACTTTAGCGATCTTTTTCTGCCTTTTTCGACTCCGTGGACTTCGGATTCGTGTTTCTCGAGCGTTTTAACACCCGACTGAACGTTTCTTTTTCTACCGTTTGTCCCCGATCGACCGGGACGTCCGTTAAGATTACGCGTATATATTATCTGTCGATGTACGTACCGGTGTCTGAATAGTTTAAATACGAGAAATTTCAAATGCTTTGTTATCGATTATGTGGCTTAATGGGAACGGCAATGAACTTTCGATACGGGTACGCCGATTGGAATCCCATTCCGCCTGTCTGCATGTTTGTAACTTTTTTTTAATCTAATATTCGAAATCGTTGTATATTTTCTTATCATTTTTTTTTTTTTCTGTTTTTTTTTTAAATTAAATATTGTACTTACCTACCTATTTTATTCCATTGAATTATGCGTTATATAATATTCTGTGAAGAGTCCGTATTAAGTGTTTAAGTTTGTCCCGCTGATTTATAGAGTATGTACCTAGACTATAATTTATGTCTCATAGTAATGAATTTAAAATCGTAGGACTTCAATAGTATTTTTCACAATTTGAAACTAATTTATATTGATACATTCTGGCAATCCTTTATCATATATATGATGTTTAATCGGATTTATATGTGCGAAGTTGGTACCTACCTACTATATTATTATATTATACTTTCATTTTATTTTATACCAATATTATATTTAACGGTGAATATTTCTTAACATTTTGATCAAATTTAGAGGTTAGGTAAAACCTGTTACACTGCGTAGCAAGGTTCGAGTTCTTATAAAAATCGGAGAATAGTAAATTCGATCAATTTTCGGATTACTTATTTTGTCAATGGTTTACACTTTAGGAGTGAACAATCATTTTCTAGAAAGCGAACGCCAGTATCCACCGTAGTCGGAAAATTTTTAAAATTATTTAATTAACATTATTATTTCCGATAAAATACATAAGCCGATGTATAAAAATTCTACTAATGAGGTGTTGTAGTTAATTGAAGTTAAACTTACAAGGTATCATGTTCAATCGGAGTTTCAAATTTAAAGTTCTGCACTCAAAAGATGTTGAACTTACAAATATTCTCACATATAAGGAGTTTAACTTACGCCCAGTGTCAAAATTCAGGAAATACCAAAAATATATATCTAGTTATATTTGTTATATGTAGCCTAACAGTATCTATATCTACACTCGGAGAAATTATATCTAAAAAAATGAATCATAATATCAATATAAATTAAAATCAATGAATTTCTCACAACGCTTAAATTCTATGAAATGCCACTATAAAACGTAATTCTACAAAAATAAAGTATCTCAAAACTAGATTAAAACAAAAACATTGAAATTTTTAATATTTTTATAAAATAAAACAAATAATAATGAATAAAAAGAAATATAATAAACCTATTAATTAAAATATGTGCTGAGAGACTTCAAAAAAAGATGTTAGGTACCAACAAATTTCATCCGTAATTCATCATAGGGTATTTTGTATATTATGTTTTAATTTTAATTATCTATATATATTATATATTGTTAACCTGGTGATATCCAATTTTTAAAATTAGTTGATAATTATAATCATATTCGTTTATACATAATAATTTTACTTATATTTTATAATATATATTAATTTTTATTTTAAATTACTAATAAATTTCTTAAGTTTAATTATACATATTCAATAATTATGGTTTGTACATTAATAAATCAATTAATATTACAGCGGCTGAAAATTCTAAACGTAAGTCATAATGGTATAAATAATCAAAAAATAAGCTTGAGCATATTTCAAAGTACACACTCAGCTAGATTAGGCTCAAACTTAATGCATTGGGGTTTCCTAGATGAATATTTAAAAAATCTAATTTTATTCTGAACTTATACTTATCAATATTTCGGAACTAAAAAGCGGTTATTTTTTGGAATTATTGTTATAGTTCACTTAGACACTTAGTTATAGTCGTAGAAAGCTCGGGAGATCGATGATGGATAATAAAAGGAAGATCAGTGTTTAATATTATACTAAAACCACAGATCATTATTTTTATTTTTTCCTTAATACTGGCAAGTTTATTGGTAAGTAATTATGGACAAAAAATCGAAAAATAGGATAGCCCATATTTCAAAATACACCTTCAGCTAGACTAAAATACATTTTACATTTTAAAAATTATGCTCAGTAAATTTTGACAATAATATTCAGTTTCAAATGATGCATTGTCAAAATTTATGTAATACATTGAAAGATCAATGTTCAATAAAACCATGGCTATTGCATATACATTTTACAAATTCACAAATTTTAAAACATTTTTAATGTAATTTTATTAATAAAATTTATTATTAATTAATTAATTATTCGTTATTAATTTTATTTTATTAATTAAATTTAAATTTTACAAATTACAGCCATTCAATTTCTGATGTAAAATGTCCCTATAACCTATATACTGTGTTTAAATTATGTCATTGTACGTGTTTTTTTATTTATTTATTTATTACAGAAATCTAAATAGGTATTTTGTCAAAATCAATATATTTTTATTATGCTAAAACTGCGGAATGAATGATGTCGAAAACATTGTTCCACTTAGATATATATTGGTTCAGAGACTTATCAATAATCATTGTGGTAGTTATAATATTCAGTATACATGTTGCAAATAAATATATATTTTATATTAAGAGTTTTATAAAGATATTTAATATTTAATTGAAAATTTGTTTAAAATTTATACATGATGTTATTTTTATAAAATCGGTTACAAATTATTAACATCGCTTTGTACATTTCCTTGCGAATCGCATACATAATTTATTTTAGTCTTTAGTCCTATCCTTTTTATATTATTTTTTATTGGTAAAAGAAACTATTACTTATAATTATTAGCACTCTATTAGCTGCAATAGTGAGAATAAAATTATTAGAAGCCTTCCCCACATTTGAGGCACTCGTCCTAAAACGGAACTGCTCAAAAACGTCGCACATCATAAGATCCGTTCGTCCCTAGCCAATCTATTACGTGCAAAAAAGCTCGAAGTATACGAAGAAATTCATTGTGAACCTGTAAGAGACTCGAAAACACAAAACAGAAGAGCCGACATCATTGTTATTGTTAGGAAAAAGAACCTGGAATTTGTTTTCGACTCAACAATTCGATGGGAAACAAACATTTCAAACCAGGATGAGAACTTCAACGCAGAAAAATGAGAGATCCAAGTTCCATGTATACCGAATCTGAGACAACAATATCAAGTCAATAACTAAGAGGTAAAAGGCTTATGGTTAGGTGCTAGAGAAACAGCATGGCCTCTCCTCTTGAATTTCTTTCAAATTCATGGAATTCCAAATCATAAATTGGTAGAAATGTGTCTAACAGTGTTAAAGAACACATTAGGTATAATCCAGTATCATCTATAATCATAATTTTTTTATATAACAGGATGACCATGTCATGTGTATAAATAACTTTAAGTCATATACTCATACAATGTTATTTGTCTTTTATATACTCTTATTTGTTTTAACTTTTTTTTATATATATTTGCCATATATTGTAAATTATTCAATAAATAACTATATACTATGTATTATATATTGACAATCTGGTGACATCCAACAGTTAAAACTAGTTGATACTTATAATAATATTCTTTTATACATATTAATTTTATATATATTTATAAATATTGTTATATTTTATAATATATATGAATTTTTATTTTAAATTCCTAATAAATTCCTTAAGTTTAATTATACCTACTCAATAATTATGGTTTGTACATTAATAAATCAATTGATATTACAGAGTCTGAAAGTTCTAAACGTAAGTAATAACAGTATAAACAATCGCAAAATAAGCTTGAGCATATTTCAAAATACACACTCAGCTAGACAAGGTTCAAACTTATGACGTTTGGCTTTCCTTGATCAATATTTAAAAAATCCAATTTGCTATTATGAACTTATATATATCAATATTTGGGAACCAACAATCGGTTATTTTATAGAATTATTGTTATACTGCGCTTAAACACTTAGTTGTAGTCGTATAAAGCTCGGGAGATTGATAATAGATAATAGAAGGAAGATCAGTGTTTAACATTATACTAAAACCACAGATCATTATTTTTCTTTTTTTTTAATATTGTTAAGCTTATTGTTAAATAATTATGGACAAATAATAGCAGAATAAGATTGATCATTAATCAAAATATACACTCAACTAGAATAAAATACGTTTGACATTTCTTAAATTAACCTCAGTATATTTTTACAATAATATTCAGATATATATGAGCCAACATTATTATAATGACGCTTATAAATTATAATGAATCAACTCAAAGCTATTCATGACCTAAAATATCCCAACAACATATATACTGTATTTAAATTATGTTGTTGTACCTATTTTTTTTTATTTTTTTATTACGGAACACTAAATATTTATTTTGCCAAAATCAATTTATTTTTATTTCGCTATAACTTCGGAATGAATGGTGTTGGGAATATGGTTCCAATGAGATACATATTGGTTCAGCGACTTATAAATAATTATTGTGGTAGTTATAATATTCAGTATACATGTTGCAAATAAATATATATATTATATTATGAGTTTTTGAAATAATTATTGATAAAGATATATAATATTTAATTGAAAAATTTGTTTAAAATTTATACATGATGTTTTTTTTATAAAATCGGTTACAAATTATTAACATTACTTTGTATATTTTCTTTACGAATCGCATACATAACTTAACATATTCTAGGTCCTAGGAAGTCAGATTGTCTCTATGTTAATACATCTAATAGAATTCGCTCCTTTCAATAAATATTTTTTTAACAAAGTTTCGTCCATTAAATTTCTTTAATATATATATATAAAGCCAAATACCACTCACTCACTGATCGCTTATCTCAAAATCTACACAACGTAGAACGACTCAGTAGTTGTTTAACACTGAAGATGAGAACATTGTTTTCGAAATACGTATTTGTTAAATAAAAACAAATTCTTTTTGTAGAAACTGGGTATTTATTTATATTTACAACGTAGGAACTTAAAATTTGGATAAATAGTGGTTCCTCTAATACTTTTACCGTGCAATAAGAAAATATTTTAAATAATGTTACATTTATGTGTGATTAATTATCACATTCACTGCCAATTCATAATGTGTGGTAGGCTCAGGGTATATCTGAAATTAATAGACTCGGAAACTACTGGACCGATTTTTATACAGTATTTTGCAAAATGATCCGCATTGCAAGGAGCAGATTTTAATTAGCTATTCAATTTTTCAATCCGATCAGTAGAGTTTAGGGGTCTATTTAGTGTTTTATTTTCTATTTAATTTGCATCACTGGTACGGAAAAAAAAAATGGTTTCGGTTGCGTGGAAAAAAAATTTAACTGAAAATCAACACACAACTAAAATATCATTTTAGAACAGAAAAATCGCTTCTGTTTTCAAATTAATGAATGAATCGAAAGTTTTATTATTTATTGTATTTGATATTATTATATTTCACACCTCTCATACCGGGAAAAACTTTAAAAAAAGTTTATGAAAATAATATATCACAAACTAGATTAAAAACAAATTTTTCAAAATTGCCAATCTTTTGAAAAAAGTAATACGGATAGTTATGAATAAAAATAATTTAAAATTTTACGACAATATATGGTGAAAGTATTTAAAAACAGATATTAAATAACAAGTTTGATTCGTATTTTATCATCAGGTATTTTCTATTATATTTATTGATTTTGTACTTTTGTAGAATTTAAATTGTTATTTTTCATATAATATTTTTATTTTTAATCTTATTTGTGTATTAGATATGTATTATATAAAAATATTATTATAATATTTTCAATATTAAATATGTTTAATAATTACGGTTTCTAATAAATCAAACAATTGTAGTTTTATTTAGTATGAAGAAAGCACGTAAGTAGTCATGGTACAATATATATATATATATATATATATATACACAAAGAATAAGTTTGATTATATTTAAGAATAAACATTATCAGGTAGACTAAAGTAGAGCTCGTGATGTTTAAAGAGTATAATATAGGTATACTATTTATGATGTAGGAATCCACTATGAGCGAATGTTATGACATTTAACCCTGCTTATTTTGACGTTTAACGTATCAGTCTGCGATATGACAAGAATAATTCTCTAGATATCTTGAGTTAACCAGCTAGTATTTGATTAAACTAGGTATAAATATAAAATTCTCAAAATACCTATCAGAACATGGAACTGGTTCAAATTTATAGCATTTGGCATCCTGTGATGAATTTTTAAAAAAATTTATTTGCTATTCTGAACTTATATATATCAATATTTGGGAGCTAACAGCTGGTTATTTTATGGAATTATTGTTACACTTAGGTAGTGCACTTAGGCATTTAGTAGTAGTCATATTAAGCTTCGGAAATCGCTGATGGATAATGGAAGGTATATCAGTGTATGATAATATACCAAATAAACAGATCATTATTTTTCTTTTTTTCTTAATATTGGTAAGCTTATTGTTAAATAATTATGGACAAATAATAATAGAAGATTAAGATTGATCATTATTCAAAATACACACTGAGCTAGACTAAAATACATTTGATATTTCTTACATTAAGCTCATTTTACAATAATATTTAGATTCATTTAATCCAACATCAAAATTTATATAATACATTGAAAGTATAATTTTCAATACAACCATGGCAATGGTTTATAAATTATAATAAATCAAATCACAGCTATTTATGATCTAAAATACACAATAACCTATATACTGTGTTTATATTATGTCATTGTACGAATTTTTTTTAATATTTATTTATTTATTTATTACGGAATTCAAAATAAGTATTTTTCGAAATCAATTTATTTTATATTTCCCTGTAACTCCGAAATTAATGGTGTTGGGAATATGGTTCCAATGAGATACATATTGGTTCAGCGACTTATAAGTAATTATTGTGGTAGTTATTATATTTATTATACATGTTGCAAATAAATATATATTTTCTATTAAGAGTTTTTGAAATAATGATTTATAATGTTATATAATATTTAATTGAAAATTTATTTGAAATTTCTACATGATGTTTTTTTCATAAAATCGGTTACAAATTATTATTAACTTCGCTTTGCACGTTTCCTTGCAAATCGCATACATAATTTAACATGTCCTAGGTCTTAGGAATTCAGATTGTCTCTAAGTTAATACATCTTATAGAAGTGGCTCCTTTAAATAAAAAATTTTTAGCAAAGTTTCGTCAATTAAATTTCTTTAAAAAAAATCTATATAATTACATAGTAATATTATTTATAGGTATATACAAACGGTATCTTGATCTGCTCTCAGAGAATTTATATCTAAAAATTGAATCAAAATAATAATCTAAAGGGAAATCAAATAATTTTTCACGACCCTTAAATTCAATAAATTACATATGTAAAAATTTATTTTATAGAAATAATGTATCCCAAGCTAGATTAAAATCAAATATTTCAAAATTGCCAATCTTTTAAATAAAGTAATACAAATAGTTATGAATAAAATAAAATTAAAATTTTACGAAAATATATTTATTTATTTATTTCAAATATACGGACAATAAGTCCTATTACAATACGAAAATTATACATTACAATTACAGTTTAAGTCAAATTTATGTTTAAAACTAAAAGCTAAGACCGAAACTAGATGCTACAAATTAAAATATACAATATTAAAAGGTACTATAGAATTAACAGCTATATATACAAAAATAATTAAGGACTACTAATAATAATCAAAAATAAATTTATTACTTGCAGTCATTAAAAGATTGGCAGGACAGTTCATAATATAATTCCTATTGGAATACATTTGATAAAAGGGTTTAGGATCTCGGGTATTGATAGAATTTATTTTTAATCGGATAAGAGAAAGGGGTTCAGGACAATCGGTATAACCTAATATTAAGTTACGTAAGAATTTGGAGAGTAAAAACGAACGTCTGTAATTAAGTGGAGATAAATTTAAATAATTTAGAACATTATGGTATGACCCATGAATAGGCCTAAAAATATTAAATTTAAAAGAGATGCAGCGCAGAAAATTATTTTGTACTGACTCAATAGTATTATTCTGTTTAGATGTATTATTTATTCAAATCAAAGGACAATATTCGAGATTAGAACGAACAAGAGAGCAGTATAATGTTTTTAAAGCTGTTGGATCATTAAATGATCGACATATTCTTTTAATAAATCCTAGGTTACGCATTGCTTTATTCTTAGTCATTTCGGTATGGTAGGAGAAATTTAGTTTAGAGTCGAACATTACACCGAGATCTTTAAAGTTAAATACTAATTCGAGATTTGATCCTGAAATGGACTACTTAAAATAAATTGGGGTTTTTACCATGGAATAGCACATAAATTTACACTTTCCAATATTTAGAAAAAGGCAATTATTTGCAGACCATTTCTCTATGTTATCAATATCACTTTGTAAGTTAATTGCGTCTTGATTTATTTTTACGATGTTTATAAGTTTTGCATCGTCTGCGAATAGAAACAGTTGGGAGTGTTGGATGACGTTTGGAAGATCATTTATGTAAATATTAAATATTAAAGTGGACAAATGATCCCCTTGGGGGACACCTGAAGGAACATCGAATTGGGGAGATATAAAATGTTGGTATTTAACCAATATATTACGGCTAGAAAGGAATGAATAAAACCACGATAACAGAGAACCAGAAAAACCAAATGACTGTAATTTATGATATAGGATTTTATGGTTAATTCTATCGAATGCTTTAGTAAAATCAGTATATACTATATCTGTCTGAGTGTTGCATTCAAAGTGTCGTACTTCAAAAACGAATAAAATTAAAAGTACGAATAAAAATAGGAGGTAAAAAGGGGGACTTACTCGGATTTGTAAGTAGACCATACCCTTATATGTTCAGGGCGTATTATGTCGGGGAAGTGGGTTCGAAAAGTGTGTCTCTGATCAGAAAATTTTATTTTGCAATATTTATTAAACTGACAGCGACATAAAATATCGAAATCTAGCGTATTATTATTTTTTTTTATTTAGTTAAAACAATGATTTAAGTGGGAAGCAAAAATAACATATAGTCTGTGAATTATTTTTAATTTAATAGGTCACCACAGTGCATTAAACTGACGTCACGATACGTACACTAAATTATGACTATATGAATACTAAATAATGCTATAATATACCTAGTGACAATATATGGCGGAAAATGCCCAAAGAAAATTACTTTCTAAGCAAACAACACAATTTAATTACCTGATCTTCGACGGTGGCGTACGACAACCTGTTGTACTAAAACGTGGACTTGATGCTACTAATTTCTAAATCTAACTCTAAAAAAAATGACTAAAAATTAAGTAAAACCATAATTAAAATTAAATACTAAGAGGTATTTAATTTAAAGGAAAACGATGAAGTGTAGAGAAAAAAACTAAGTCAGGATCAACTGCTGTGGTATCGGTGTATTCGGATCTTCCTCGAGCAAAGGTTTTCTTCTTGGACTTTGTCTCGTCGGGGTGAGTGTATTGGATAGGTATATTCCCTATAGCCGTTGTTATTAGACGTACGAAGGCGCTAAAATTTGTTTCACACATTCTGTGTGTCTGAGCGGGATTGCCGCGTATGGAATTCGTTTAACGGGTTTAATATATATGGACGGTGCCTGGGAACATGGTAATATAACATCTATATGTGAATATAGTTTTGTTTTTGTGTTTATGGTGACGATTGAATGCGTATTTGGAACGGTATATTTTATAATATTGTCGTGCGCCAGTAGTTTGTCCTATTATATTAATTTTTTTTAGCGTCTTAATATTTTTTTTTTTTTTAATGCCAAATGGTCCCTTTGCTCAACTGTATCTTTGTACACCATCGTTTATTGACTTATTTGTGATACAAAAATACATATATTTCTTTGAACATTCTTCGGGATTTTACAAATATTAGAACTGTGTATGTAAATCATTGTAACAAATTGATATATATATATATTTATTTTGTAAAAAGTTTGCGATATGTGTGTGCACAATATCATTACAATATTTATTAACAACAGCAAAGTGTAATCGTCCTATGCCCATAAACGATTTACATCTAAAATAAATATAGAAACGCTGATAAATAAATCGTGCTCAATCGTACGGTTTTCCATGGGCAGGTATAGCTAGTTATTTATTATATTATGTTGTGTGCTCAATCGTACACATAAAAAGGTACAAACATCAAACATTCAAACGCACTCAATCGTATTGCACAACCATGCCGACCTTTTTATAAAACGTGAACAATATCATATTACCTTTTGTTTAAATCAATTATTGAGAGAGCTGTAAAGTGCAAGTTTTGATATATTTCTAAAATACTGTAATTACAATTTTTATAATACGGGTATTATACATTTAAAAATCAATTTGTAATGTATATTCATATGTTATACATAAATATGTTTTCTTTAAACAAATAAACCGAAAATAAAGAATAGAAATGGCATAAATACTTTTAAATGGATTTAAAAAAATACGTATTTAAAATAGCATTCAAATTGATAATAGATAATACTTTATTAAATTTATATAATATTTAATTGTTATATTTGATTTAATATTGATTTAATATAAAAATATGATTTGACATATTTTATGAAAAATCTTGGTACGACGTTCTCTTATATATAACATGAATTATAAATTACCTATTAAATGGTTTTCGAGATTAATTTTAGGAGTAATTTCATGAAAAAAGAAACCTAAAATATGAATTAAAACACTATATTATGTAACTATTATCTATCTATGTATTATAAAAAAGTAAATTACAGTATTTTTAAGATAATCTCATAAAAGTTTTGTAAAATATTGATCAGGTAGTAGAAACGTTATGTCCATACAAAAAAGTGTTTGATAAAGCAAGCAAATAAAGTGTAGAAACACGCCTCGTTAGGTATAGGATATTGGTTGTAGATATATTAAATTTCAAATCAATAATACATCATTTCTTTCGACAAAACGATTTCAGCGAAGCTTTGGTATATGTATATATATAATATATAAATATATAATTGATATATAATATAAGTATTACTGTCGGTAATATAATATTCTTAATTAAATTACCTATATTTTAACATCATATAGTTATAAAGTATAAACTTATATTATTTCTTATTAGTTATTAGATACTAGACATTAAAATATATGCCAATGGTAATACCCTAGGGATTTCACCACCAACCGGACCATAAATAGTATACAATTTCCCAAAAATTATCAGAACTGTTTTGAAAAAAAACATCTATGGTCCAAAAATGTACCTGATAGTATCAGCATATTAGTATTTGTAAAAAATATCAATAGCCTTTCTTCTCTAACCATTTTTCGGCAACACTTCTGCCGAATGTCAATTTTAATTTATCTGGAATAATATAGTTCATATAATGATTGTGGTTGGGATGCATAATTATTTCTCTACTATATCTTACTTATTTCTTATTACTAATTACATGACGTAATACACATTATCAAAGAAGTATATTAATTATTAATCTAAGTGATCACTTTGCCCACTTAATGTCATTCAAATCAATCTACGTAGATTATAATATTTCATACTACGCAGCTAATCAAATTTCTTGGTATAGGTACTATACATATTAATATAAATATGCTGCACTACTGCACACAATTTTAGGCTAAAATCCAAAACCACTACACGACTTATCTAAATAAATACATTTGGAGCCAAATCGTATTATTTGTTATGTTATAACTTATATACATATTTTAACAATATGTGTTAACAAACAAGGTAAAAATAATAATAATAATAATAATAATAATATATAGATTTCAGTGTAGAAACAAGTTTATTGTTATTTTTCAGTATTGGTCAATCCACCAACATATTATGATTGTGATGAAAATATAATTAAAATTACGTTTATTTTAATTAAATACATTTGTTCTAAACACTGATTGCATGTGCACAGTATAATCGTAATCGAAATTTATCCGTGGGAAATTATACAATTCCTAAATAATAAAATATATTATTGGAAACTATTGTAAATGAGCTAATTAATTTTTTTGTTTTCTTATACCAATATATTATGATTTTATAGTTCAAATGTATAAAAACAAAAAAATAAAAATAAAAAATAAAATGTACTTACATAAAACCGATTGGAAGGCAAAGTTCATAGGTAGGTATTACTTTATTTTTAATATCAAATTTTATTTATGAATTATTTTTGAAAAATGTATGTATCCAAATTAACAAAATCAAAGTTTATGATTTTTTTTACAATTTACACAATATGAAATAGTGACCTTATAGAAAACTGTACAATGAATTGGATATTTGTGTCAAATAAATATGGTATATTTTCCGGGGAGAAATTTAACGTCACCTAATGTCAATACCGACTTAATAAAAACACTATAGGAGTTCAATTTAAACCATTTAAAAAATAGAACTATCAATCTTATATTATGACAGTCGACAAAATAACGTTTTTGTGTCTCTTTAGTCTATATTATAATAGACCGTCGGGTATATTAAAATATATTACCTATATTAGATGCAATGAAAAACTAATTGCATGACTAATAATCATTACAGAACTATTAAGAAGTCAAAAAAATGAAAATATATTTACAAAATACATATTTAAATTTTTAATGATTTATTGACTGCTATCTTTTTTTTTATTAAGAATTGACAGCTATCGAGAACAAAATATAAATAAAGAATATAAATGGGTACAAAATATACCATAAACAAATTATTCATGTTTTCTGTTTGTGATGTTTCTTTTGAAATTTTATGTAGCCATTTAATTATAATTGTAAGTATAATATATAATACAATATACGTATTATACATTTTAAACTATGACTTATTAGATTTCTTGCATTAGGTTTCTAAACTTTTAAATCGAACAATTATTATGTACCTATATATAAATATGAAATAAGTGATCATATTTCCAAAGGATTATATATGCATTATAGAGGATGTTTCTTTTTTTAACGCACAAAATTCGAGAATGCAAATTCAGACGCCAGAGTCACGCAGCGTGATGTCTAAGTATAAAAATGTCAAAAATCAAAACAGATTTTGGTGGTCAGTGAACCTCGTGATACATTTTGTTTTTCAATACATTTTGAACTAAATTAAGTAGCTGGTATTGTATGTATCGTTAAAAGTTCTGAACTCGCTAAATGCAAAATAGATTTTCGATTTCATTCACTAACATAAGGTTATTCCCGAAGTTTCTACGTTAAAGTAAGAAACGCTTTGTAAATTAAATATGTTCAGATTATTAGCATATCAAATTAATATAATTAATTATATATAGGTACCTTTTTTAGTAAATAAACTTTTAATTTATATTAAATAAAACGTGATGTCTGTGAAAACCAATTTTGTCTTCTCAGCTTCCACATTACTAGATTATTATATAATCTTATGTGTTAGATACCGTGGTCCGTGATGTAGGGGAGGGTATATGCGGGTACACGGGGTACACCCGTTATGCTGAAATTTAAATATGCATATAGGGAAGAATATAAAACCAATACGCCGGTATACGACCGTTTCCCCCAATAAAATATTACTTTATTCAAATAAATAATCAGTAGGTACTTAATCATTTTACTGTATTTTTTTTTTTTTTTTTTAATAGATTTGTTTGTGATTATAATTTATAAACGCTAAATTTATTTTAATACCAAAACAAGTATAGGAAAATAACTTAAATAAACTGTTTAAATATGATTGAAAAAATTATTAATAAGTATCCAGCCGTATCTAGATTTTTACGTTTAAAATCCATGATGCCACCAAATGATAACAAGCGTTACGTTATTTTTTTTACACGTAATGCTGTCACGTTACACATACGCTAAAAGCTCTAGTGTAATCCCCCTATACAAGTAAAATCTATAAGACGTTAAATTATAAGAAGACAATAATAAATAAAAAACCAATAATAAAATTACAATTTTTCAATATACAATAAAATTTATTAAAGGTACCTTTATTTATTAACCTTATTTATGACAATACACCACTAGTTATATAGGTATTCTTCGTAAAGCTCATATATAGGTACTACTATAATACTTGCAGATAATAAGTAACGAGCAAAATGTTTTATTGGAATGGAAACTTATAATAATATTAAATATATAATACATAAAACTTTCAAGTGCACTATTTTGGATAAACTCAAAAAAATTATATCGGTACCTAAATACTGGAAATAAAATTCTATATATTTCTAAAATATAAGAAAGTATTAAGTAAATATTACAATAAAATTATATACCTGAGAAAGGTATAAACGCTTGAACAATATTGATAAGTATTATTATGTACCTAAGTATATTTGTTTTGTTAAATTCATTAGGTCTGTAAATTTATACTTAAATGCTATACAAATACATTGAAAAGTATTAAAAAAGGTCTTAAATTTAACTTTTTATTTGTTATACAACTTCTGAGAAAGATTTTAATACTAAAATATTATTATAATAATTTTTACCTTGTCGCGTTTTTTATAATAATAATTATTATTTTTTAATGAATACTTAAAAATATTATAAAGACTGAAATAGAATTGTATTTTAAATTTTGCTTTAAATTCTCCTAATTACATATTTTACAAAACACAAAAATGGATGATGGCTTAATTTTAAAACGCATTTATCACAAATTGTTAAAAGACGATATTAATATTATTATCCTCAACAGTAAGTATACTATTCGACTACCAAAATTCGACTTTTGACTAATTGGCTTTTTCTTTTAAAAAATTAAATAACCTATAGGTATACTTTGAAGTTTGAACTACATGAATAGCACGAACGGTAAATAATACAGTATTTTTTGGTATGTATATGTATGTTAAAATGATTAATTTAGCAGAAGACTGATCACTTTATATTCTTACGTTCGCAGTTAAAGATTTAAAAGATTTATATAAACTTGTTATCATGTGAAAACTATATGATAATACACCTCACTACGTATACGTGTTATGGTGTGGCGACGGTTGACAATTTGGCAATGCACCATCGGCAACATTTACGCGCAAGCGCGACCGATTTTTGCTGGTCGACAGCAAACTTTAAATGAATCGAGTATAGTAAATAATGTTGTGATCAATATTAATAACGCTTACACGCGAAAACCTCCTCTCCTGTACAATGTACTGTACAATTAAATTTTAGATCATAGATTTAACGTTGTATAGTAATAGAAAAGGGAATCCAAATCGCTTACAAGATTACCAGTATAAAGTGACAATTAGATAGTGTTCTTTTCTATAACTACACAATAATGTAGCTACTACTATAGCCCATGACGGATTATTATTGTGTAATTCGTGTATAATATATCGGTAAAATAGTCAATATCTACTAAATATTAGGTGATTTTAACGATAAATTATGTCTATTTTAAAAATATTTTTATTTCGTCGAAATGGTATCGAAAAAGAAACCGTTTATTAAAAAATTATAGAATATAATATAAAATTATTTATGTAATTTACATGGTATTACGAGTATAAAATTAAAAACACCAAACAGTTTCAAAGTCCCAACGTAAGCAACGCTTCCACTGTTTATATTCTCCACGCCACGCCACTGACCTATAACTGGGCAAAAAGAAAAAAAAATGTCTAAGTAGAGGATAGGACTTATATTTGATTTATCTATACATTATTCTCTACTCAATACAATGTACATATAATATATACCTACATTAAATACCAGCTATTTTATGCAAGATTTTTTAAACATTTTGAAAAAGTACATACTCGACTTGTGTTCTTAGATTTTTTAACTCAAACATTTAGATGTTTGAACTCGACAGATTAATATTACAAAGATACACATTACACACGCATATCCCTGTAATAAGAACTCCCTATAAAAACTCATTCAATGAAATTGTATCGTTACATATTATACAATAGTGTCGAAGTATAAATGTTTATAAAATTATAATACACCATGGTAATAAGAGTTATAAATATGGTTGTCAATATTATTAATATATTTATATTATAGCATATGTATAATTTTATAAATATATTAGGCTAAACTATAATAATATGATGTATAATATAATATAAAATACATTAAATTTGTCTATATTTGCCTATGACCAGCCCATAACATTTTCCTAATTATATTAATCTACCTAAATAAATATAAATAATTCTTATAAATTCGTTCTTGCATAAAATAATAGTCAATTTTTTATAATTGTATCTAGTTAGTAAGCTCCTCTCAGAATCGTTTTATTTATTTAATTTAATAATTTATCATTGTTTTCAAATGCAATATAGTCACCTACGACATTCTACGATCGAAATACTTCCACGCGTCTTAATGGCGAACTTCGCTTACTTACTCGTATTTTGCATCGTACCCTTCAATTATTATTTTTGATGCGGTCGTTTATTATTTTTATACACCTATATTTACAGAAGTATAAACATTAAACAGTTTATAATGGATACTCTCAGTAATGAAAATCAATTGAGTTTTAATCATTCATGAGAAAATTTACATTGCGCCATTTTAAAAAATATTTTCATGTACACTTGTATATGTTCAAATATTTATTGATTCATGTGGAACAATACTATGAATTGTAAAAGTAAGTAAAATAATAAATTTTGAATTTATTTACTGAAGATACTCTTGGCAGTTATAAAAACAAGTTTCCAAGTGTAAAAAAATAATCAATGTAGAGATATCTGACGGTCCGTGTAAGTATACCTATTAACTAGCAGGTATTAATAATATACTTATATTTATTCGATACCTAATCATAAGTCATAACACTCATAGGTATATCTAAGTGGTTTTATTTCATAATTTTTTTTCAATTGAAATCGCATTTTAAAAAATTGTTCGCTATATAAATTTAATTGTAAATTTATGTTGTTCATTTAGAAATACATAAAAATGTGTTAACATATGTTAAGTCGGTTTATTTTTGAATTCAAATGTAATTGAAATACTCAACGGCATTTCAAAGTTTATGAATATTTTAAATCTATTTATCATTACAAAGGTGGTAATCTACCATATACGTTTCAAAATGCACATTACCAACAATATTAATTTTTAAACTTGCTTATTTTTCTCGGTATAACCAAGTATACCTGTCATATAATATAAGTCTCACCAATGGTGGAAAACTATCGTACGATCTTCTCACTGTTACCTATTTCAGTATTATCGATATCGTGTTCGTTTGGTATTAATAGCCATCACTTTTGCCTTTTATGAGAATTCATTATATGATAATATTATTACAAAATTCCTATACAATAACTTAATTCTAATGCAATAAACATGAGGTTCAGCTGTAAAGAGTACGTCCCAATTAAATCGTGCCATTTAGAAGTTCTTTTTTCTACACCAAAGTGCACCATCTGGTTTTATAGGTGCTATTTATAGATATAATGATAACAATAGTTATAATTTCCAATTGGAGCATATTTTATTATGTCTATATTTAATAACATCCATAAAAGTTTAGTAGATATAATTTAATTTTCAATATTTTACAGTAAAGCGTTAAATAATATATCACAAACAAATTTGATTATTCTGAAAAAATGTACCTAGTGGATAAATCAATAACTATATAATATACTTCTCGCATATCGTTTAATTTTTTTATAATAATAAAAAAGAAAAACATGAAGAATATAAAGTAACTATATTATTATAAAATAAATTAATCAAACTCGAGTGTATTATTTTTTAATGTTTCCTCGTAAATTCTCGGTACACAATACTGCAGTATATAATATATACATAATATATTGTATTATTAGTATTATTATATAACTATAAATTTAAACGATAAAGTTTACATTAACCTTGGCTTTAGATACGTTATAAACTGGCGTATAATATATAGTATCCAAAAGTTAATATTTAAATTTTATTTGACGATTCCTAACAGTTTATAGTATTATAATATAATATATATTGCATACAAAGTCGTCTTTCTAATTCATTGTTCCGCAAAACACAATTTCATTAACACTAATAATATACTCTATTTTCAATGGTAAACACTGAAAACTAACACATCCAAAACTCTGTTGTATACGCTATGTTAGTTCCTGAATCCTAGCGCGTGTTATCAAACTTAAACTCAAGACAACTAAGTCCATTAATCTGAGTTATATAAACATGACAAGGATACTGTGAACGGATATAGTTAATTGTTTTCTTTATCCGAACAAGTATGACCAAATCTGGACATAATTTACATGGTCTTAAAATAAAAAAAAACCAAAATCATAAACAATGAATTGTATTTTTACCGTCAGATAGGATAATATAGAATATTTATTATTATAATGGAATGGTTACGCAAGCAGCTATTAATTAATTAATGTATAAGTACTAATTACTATATATGTAGGTATATCATATAAGCATATATTAATTTTTGGTTTAAAATAAATAATGTATCATTATTATTATTTATTATAATATTTTCCATAAGTAGAACGACATCTGATTATATTTTGTTTAAATAAATTTGTTCACGTAAATTACCATTTTTATTCCATTAAGAATGATTATGTACGTTCATTAATTATTTAATGTTGTCTCGACTCTATTATAATGTAAGCATATTAATCTTATGATAGTTAAATTAATACAAATACATTTATGTTTAAATTATATTTTTTTGGTTCATCAACATTTTAAAACGTCTCTATATTGAAACATATTATGGTAAATTAAGATAGAACATTGATTGAACAGTTTTTCACCAATTTCTTGTTTAGGTATTAAATATTATTACAAAATTACAACAGTCGACATACATATATAGTAAAATACAACAATAAAATTAATTGGTGGGGGTGGAGGAATTCCCCAATTGGCTGCTTTCTGAATTCGCCACGGTTCCAAAATATTTGTTATTCATATATATTGGTCATTGTTGGATAGGTTATAATAATTTTTAGACATTACCCCGAACTATACCCCGCTAGCATTTTTCAACAAAAAATTTAAATTAAAATAAGCATAAAAAGTGAACAGAGGCCCAATAAACGTCAGGAACATTCTAACAATGACCAACAGTTTGTTGGAATGTTCTCGTTGAAAATAGTTCACTTGGTGCCGGAAACTTCACGGACGTACTGATAATTAATTGATGAAATAAAAATTATTTTAGTACATTTTAATATTCAATACAATTATTCGGATGACTGTTATCCAATTGTCTTATATAGGCATTATATTATCTTGTGTTTTAAGAATTATTTTTTCAACGTAAAATATTTTGTTCTTGTTTAGCAATAATGATTAAAGCATGATATTTTTGTATTATAATAAAATATTTAATTTCAAAATACTGATGAAATCCTAAATAACAAATCAAAGGTCCTGAACTTATTTATAGTTATATATTCGTTTCTAATATAAATTGCAATTAAATGTTAAGAATAAATTTGAAAATATCCAACCATATAGCTGTTTTTCGAAAAAAAAAAAAAACAAATAGTTTGTAGTAGCAAACTTATTGTGATCGAGCAACAGTATTGTGCACTTTAATACCACACACTAAAATACATCTGTCCCAGTGGAAATATAATAATACCCTTCCTATCTCTCAGAAAATAATTTAAAATAAACTATCATTATTAGGTATCGGTTAAAATATATAATACATTATAATATATCTATATAATATAACGATCGAGTTAATA
This sequence comes from Pemphigus obesinymphae, assembly GCA_025469235.1. Classification (NCBI taxonomy): domain Eukaryota; kingdom Metazoa; phylum Arthropoda; class Insecta; order Hemiptera; family Aphididae; genus Pemphigus; species Pemphigus obesinymphae. The sequence continues at coordinate 31,103 of JAIPRL010002845.1, read as the reverse complement.
AAACTATGCGAACAAAATGTTTAATTGAAAAATCATTATTTCACTTATTTACGACATCATAAAACAATGGATTGAGTGTATATAGTAACTTGATTATTAAATCATTCCAAAATATATATTTTATGATTCGTGGAGAATATTAATCTAGCTTAACGGACCGTCGAATATGTATATATTTTAATAATAAAACAAATGGAAAATATATAACATTATTATTATGAAAACTGATTGTGGTACGAACAATGTGATAAAATTGTATCTACACCTATTGCATTTTATGAATAATTAACAATATAATATATATATATATATATATATAACAAAGTAATAATAAATAAAACAAATCGATGAATGAATTTATCATCGTGCAATAAATTACGATTCAATTGTCTATTATTAATTATTAATATTATTGATCGACCCATTTGAGACAATGTACAATGTTTTATATAAAAACAGTTCTACGAGAGATAATAGAAACATTTCTTTTAATTTCCTTTTTCGTATAGACGTCATCATAAGCACAGATTATATAATATTAAACTAGAATTTATCTGGTGTAGTATGCCTGGGTAAAATAAGACTTCTAAAATAACGCACTCTCGCTGGAACAAACAATCTACATGTTAACACTTTTTTTTTTTTACAGTGTTGTTTAAACTTATATAAACACCACCTACCCTATATCTGAATTAACTAAAGCTTTTATGGATTAATAAAAAATTAGACAAAATTGTATATAAAATTTAGTTAAATACATTGATAAAAGAAACATTAATTGATACAAATAAATGAAAATACTTGTAGCATATTAGATATTATGCAATAATATATTATACATAATATATAGTTATTATATTAATTGCACCATTACAACATTATATCCACAATTTATTATACTTATTAAATAGAATTCTGAAGTTTTATAAAATTATTTTCTTCATATTTACTTTTGTTAACTATAGGCAGTAATATTTTTTATAATGATTTCGTGTATTTATTTTTATGTTTTTTATTTCTTTCTCTTTAATGAAATATATAGTATTGTTTTATAGTGTTGTTTTTCTTTGTTGATTTCAGTAAAATTTTATATTTTTTCATTTGTATATCTATTAGTACTTATATATTACTTTTTTTCACTCACTTTTTTTTTTACAATGTTTTACTATATTTTTTTTCTTTTTGATTGTCATTTGATCAACTGTTACAACAGTATATCATCTGTTTTCAGCAATCCATATATTTTGTTTAAAAAGTAATGTAATTTCTATAAACAATTTACAGTAACAATTATAATATAGTATACTCTTATATAAAATATTTTAGACTATTTTTTAGTCATATCAATAATTTATAATCATATTGTTATTTAAATTTTTGGTTTTTTTTTTAACAATAGGTAATATTATTACCTATGGTCAAAATGCAAAAACAAAATTCGTAACAACTAGAGAAAAATAACTAAAATAAAGTAAAATTTAAAAAAAGTTTAATTGCAATTAAATTTATAACCATTAATAATTATATATTATAAAACAAAATTCGAAAACTATTGTGACTATCATATTAGAGCTTATTATTATAAACTAAAATTACAAAAGCAATATATTGTAAAACTATGATTGTATACACATAAGTACATAGTACACAAGTCATCAGTATTTAGTTAGTATAATGAAGATGACAACATTTTGGAATGTATCTATAATGAATTATAATAAATAATAATATAGTAATTTATACATTATCTAAACAAAATTGCTTGTATCTAATATTTTTAATATTATAAAGATATTAATAGTTTTATATAAATATAAACATAGGTATATATATAATTTTTTCTCGAAAATGGCATTAATGATTTTTATGAAAATCACTGTACTATCCTTAGAGTTTTTGATTCACACTGAAGATTCATTTTGTTATAAACTATATTAAATTACAGCGTGAATAAATAATTGGTGAATAGGTATCATGGATATAACTTAAAAACTAATCTACTGGTTTAAATTTAAATATTTTGAAATTTGTTACATTTACACATTAAACATTTTTTTTTCAATGTTTTGAGTGATCAGAGTATCACACTGATTACTAAAAAAAAAAATAGGTAAACTATGAATTGTGTATCGTGTTGAAAAGAGATGGAATAAAAAATAGTAACCATGGTAAAAGAATAAATGAAACAACACAAATATCTAAAACTGCATTACATTCTTATAATAGAGTTATATATGTATTAATACAATTATTTATCATTATTATATGTTTATTATGGTATGCCTACATTAAATATATTTTAGGTTATATATAATACGTTATATATATATATATATAAATTAATTTTTACAAATTTTATATAAATCTAATAACGGTGTGTAAAAAAAAAATGTTTATGTTAAATTGGTAGTGTAGATAAAGAATATTTGAACAATTAAACAGAAATAAAATTGAAAAATAATCAGAATTTCTGATTAAAATAACTTATTATTTTTGTTTGTGACAAAATAACTTCAGCAGATTTTTGTAACATTTCAAACACTCAACATATTTCTATATATCACATTTAAAACGTTCTACTTAAATAACTTAAATAAATACGCCAACACTAAACTATATTTTTCAGTTTTATAATTAATGGATTGTGGGTACTCGGTAAGTATAAATTATATAGATACTATTATAAGTAAAAATTATTGATGAATATAAACGATTATTTATAAAAATTAATTTCAATTAATTTTTTTTGTTATATATATAATAAAAAAATACATTTTGAAACTTTCGTTTAATTTATTACCTAGTTTTATTTTATGAAAGTAGGAATACATATTTTTATAGATTTATTTTTTATTAAAACGAGAATACACTGTCACAAACTACATATAGCTATTATGCGTATAATATTCAAACGTTTCGTTAAAAAACTGCAAAATTCTTCTCTTTTTCATTATGTAGTAAATGGTTTTAAAGTTCTTGAAAATAAAAATTGAATCAATATAAAATTAAAAGTTAAAATTGTGTAATATGAATTGAATAGAATTTCTACAAAATGATTTCGAACATTTAAATTATATCCAACATAAGATAGAATAATTATTCTTTAATTTGAGTTTGCGTATTTTTGTTTGATTATATTTATAATTAACCTTTTAACTTTCTAAACATAACTATATACACCTTATATCCCCATTGTGTCCATCTATTCACCTGTTTATCTATCTGTACATTTATCCTTAGTTACAGTTAATAGGAATATTTTAAATTTTGTTGCTGAGTTGATAAATAAATATTTTTTGTTTTATTTTCTATACATAAGTCTAAAATAGATTAATAAATTGTATAAAAATTGTTTATGAAATTAGGATTCTGTGGCGTAATGGCATTTGCTGATATATCATTTTTTAGATTTTCAGATTATCATGTAAATAGTTTGAAACTCATATACCTAGAGGTATGTTGGGAAAATCTGATAAATCATGTCTTTCCATCATACATGAAAAAATCAATAATAAAATAAAGTTTTGTACTGAAAATACAACATATAAATATATAATAATTATGGGCAGAACTCGTATAAAAAAAAATATAAAAATATATATTACATTGATTAAATAATATGTTTATAAAATAATGTGAACTTAATGGGCTATCGTTTGATGTATCTACATCATAAATTAAGTTTAACCATTAAAGTGATCATAAATCATTGATGAATAATAAAAATCATCGGCCTAATTCACAATTCCAAGAATTTAGTTTTGAGATTGCTACATTTGTCTTTAGAAATAATTTAACGCATCATTTAAAACATTCCTCCTCCTATTAGATAATTATTTATTCATGAAATCAGCTGTTAAGGTTGGTTAATCAATACGATAAAAAACACAAAATTTACGCTTTCCGTCTTTTCTAAATAGTAGTCATTATGGAGTACATAACGACCATTGCAAATTAGACAGACCTTATACCTATATGACATCAGAATTAGGTATGTTATTATTAACCTAGTATAATTAAGAATGGGCTTCAACTAGTTAGTTTTGTGTACTACAGTAAAATTATAAAATTGTATAATTAAAAAATGTGTAATTTATTAATTCAGTGGTATGTCTAACCACAAATTATTAAACTTATGATCATAAAGTTTCATTTAGTACCATATTTTCCTTAAAATATAAAAAATACACTGAAAAACCTGGTCAATAAAAGGGGGAAGGCATATGCTGGATGGTTCATGGATTTATTAGATTTGAATATAATGATGGATTATTCCTATTTGTAAAACAATACTGAGGAGACCGTTAATATAATATATTATTATAGTAACTATAAGTTATATAATATTATATTAAATTAAAAGTAAAATTCCAAGTATATCTTTTGAAAACTGTTTCAATACTAATATTGAAAAATCTGAAGTCTTTTATAATGAGGTCACATTATAATGCAACTAAAGGAAAAAACTGCGGCGGGGTTTGATGGATTTACGGTTAAAATACTAAAACATATAAAAGAATATATAATAGATCCCCTAACTTACATTTATAATTTAAGTTTAAAAAATGGTATCTTCCTTAAGAAGATTATAATATATTTATTATATATTATATATATATATTATTATATAATTAGGTATAACTTAGGGAACTACAGTTTTAACTATATCCGCGTATTTGCAGATTGCAAATATTCAATCCTAAGTTTTTCAACGATATTAGTCGTATTAAAAGTAGTATAAAATATATAAACAACTGATGATAATATCTATACTAAGTAGGTACAGTAAATAAGTATGTTATATATGTATTTACTTAATATAGTATTAATTGTTTAGTGTATATATAGGCAGTGCTCGAATTGGCAAAATAAAAGTAGGGTAAATCTATTTACTTTTAAGAAAAATAGTGTCCCCTTCAATTTTTATACCTTATTGTACCGTAGGGGACTGTTCCCCCACATCCCCTATTCATCTCTCATTATATAAAACTATATTTTAGTTTTGAAATAGATATCCTACATTACATTTAATAAATAATCAAATGTATTCTTCTTCTTCTTCTTCTTCTTCTCCTTTGCCTTCTCTCCCAATTATTTGGAGTCGGCCAAATAAATAATCAAATGCATTTATTTAAATAATTCCATAAATTATGGCAAGTAGGTAAGTACCTGTGTTGTTTTTAATCTTTTAATTTAATTTTCTTTCGACAATAAATTTCTTCTGCATCTCTCTTTAACTAAAAATAGTAGAGGTTTTTTTAAAAATTATTTGAGGTACTCAGTCCCCTGTGTCCCCCTCAATTCGAGCAGTGTCTATTGGCAATAATAATTATTATTTTATTTATTATGTATTAAAAATAATTATTCTTGTATTATGATTAATAGTATTCCATGTAGGTATACTTTAAGTAGGTAAATAAATATTTATATTTATATATATTTAATTAAATACTTACGAAAATTTTTACGAATCCAAATTTAAATACGTTAAAAGTTAAAAAGCGGGAAAGCACATCACACATCGGGTAGGATAATGATGACGGACATATTGAATTTGAAAGCAATGATAAATCATTTATTTTAAAAAAAAAAAACGATTCTGAACGAAGTTTTGGTAGATATACTTAACAATTACTGTAGATTATACTTATAATACGATAATATTATATAATATAAGGAACAAAAAAAGTTAAAAAAAAGTACAAAAAATTATTTCCATGTAATTCTAACACGTTTCATACCGAAATGTGGAAAAAATTAAATGGGAATTCAAAAAAAAATTTTAATTGCTATTAAAAAATATTGTATGTAGTGATTTTCAAAACTTTTTGTTTATATCTAGAATGGCATATTTTTAACACTTTACACAATTTTGAGGCATTTAAAACTAAAATTAAGTCTATCATGAATTAAAATTCCCAAATTTGCATATTCCTTTAAATAGCCTCAAAATAGGTAACGATTTTTTTTATTATTATTTTACGTATATATACCTACGTTTGTCGTAAAAATTGTATGGCTCTAGCATCCATATTTTCGGAGTCATAAAAATTTACCATAATCGTGTTTTCCAATTTTTATGCTAATTTTTTGATTTTTTTTACGTATTTTTAAAAAAAAAATAAAAATCGAAAAATTACTTCTTTAAAGTACCAATACCAAGTAGATAAGATTTGTTACCGGAAATAAGGTAAGTTTATAAAGATCGGAGTATTCAGTCTGGTAAAAAATTTGTACACAGACATGAAAATAAAAAAAAACACATCTTTGTAAAACCAATACATTCCTCGCTGCGCTCAGAATCTATAATTATTGTACTGAAATCATTTCAATATAAGTAGGTATATGATGTTTTAAAAATGTTCATTAAATTGGAAGAAAAATTGCAGTTAAAGATAATAATTTTATAACGAAACTATTTCAGTGTGGGCGACGTAAAATTAAACTCATAAACTGCAATATACATATATTTTGTGGGCTAGTGGAGGGGAGGTTCTATACACAATTCGACAATTTTATGCAGAAAACTTTTTATAAAGAAATAATTAATAATAATCGTAAATAATAATGTTAGAAAAGGGACTTCCGATAAGTTCCGTCTTCGTTAATTTGAATTACAGAAATAAGCATTGGATTCTTTGTAAAATAGTTATTCAAATGACATTTTATAAATGCAAAACAATATCTATATTATAATAGATTTTTACGAGAATGGTATAAAAATGATTTCAGAGAATTATGGAGAAAATATCATTAAAAAATATAATTAGGAAATAAAACACGGAAATATCATAATATACGCCACGTATAAAATATACATACATAATATACTATAGACATTTTAATAGATATACCTTCTGTCCTTACACGATTTTATATTTTTATCTTGTGCCAATTTCAATGGGTTTCTCGCATATGATGAAACGAGATTTTGTTTTGTTTGTTGAGGGCAAGGATATTCAAACACAATTAATATATAACGATGTAAAGAAGTAAAGAATATACATATAGTACTAAAAGATTTTTGGTAAAATCAAAATTTATAAATATTTAATAATGTATCTTCCTTTGTCCTATTTTAGATTCTGAGCGAAGCGAAGAATGTATTGGTTTTTCAGTTGTGTGGATTATTTTTATGCTTGTATACAAAATTTCTATTACAATGAATATTCCAATCCAATGTTATATCTAAGAAGGGAGTTATATGTATACTAAGTTACAACAATTTTGGAAATTAATGGAAATATCGGTAAAATACATAATTTATACTATTATTCTGTAAAAATATATACATTGATTATGTCTCATATCGCAAATTATTCATTTAATCAAAAATATCCCCTGATATACTGTGAGACAGTACGTACAAATTTAAATATTTCAGAAAATATGGTTGGGACTTGGTAGAACGGGTCACATTGGAATCGTTAAATCGTCTAATTTCAAATTGCGATAACTTCTAAATTAAGTTACAACTAAAACTACATATGGGCTCCGAAAAATAAAATATCGAATTTCGTATGGTGCGGTAAAGTAAATATATATACCGTGAAGTAATTGCAATTTACTTTTAATAGTTTAAAATTTAAAATATAAAGAAAATGTATAATTTTATTTTTATAACCTTGCTTAAATCTAATAATAAAAACTAAGCCTTAACTAAATGTAAAATAATTTCTTACCATAATGACATAACGTTGCGAGGACAGTGCATCGTAAAAAATAAGCAAAATGTGAAATTATGAAAATTATTCCAAACGAAACTGTTAATTTAACAATAAATCGGTATTAGTAGATAGGTACATTATTTTATCGTACCCTCTCGGACTGAATGCATGAACAAATAAATCCCGGGATATCTAGATCACAACTACACTTCTAGTAAAAACATTTTTATGAAATTCAATTGTCTCATCTTAATCTAAAGTCTTGCTCACGTGAAGAATTTTTATTCTTTTTATCACAGAATTTAGTCTTATCTAACCGTATATAATTTAACCTGTTACTTACTCGACGTAGTGTTTCACACGGGGGATATTTTCGATCGAAGTGAAGTGGATCGATATTCGAGAGTGTAGAGAGTAAATGGAGTCGACTACAGCAAGTGGAGCGAGCATGGCCCGTTCTCTCAGCTATGTTCTGTATACGACAAGTTTTTCTGAAAAAGAAATGAAAAAATGTTATTAACCTGGTAACTATTTTGATCAAAAATGGATAATTGATAATATTTTTCGTGATCTAATTGTCTCAAATACTGAGGGATGTCAATCGCCTGAGATCATAATATTGAGAGATCTGAATGTGTCAACTTGGTAAAAGTTTTTATCGAAATGGTTATCGGGTTTTACATAAACCGGCATCTATTTTTCAGCATACCCTCGTACTGTGTTTTAAGATAACACATTATACCATTGATTCTTGAACATTAGAAGAAGAACACCGAACGCAGAAGGTCAGATCGAGAAAAAGGTTGTCCAGATTTGTCGAATCCGCTAGGATGCATTCCGATCCATAGGTAGTGATGTCGTTTTTATGTGAAATTTATTAGTTTTTTTTATTATTTTATCCAAAATGGTAAAACGTATTAATAATTATTATAATACATTATATTAAGACCAGATTTTTACAATCAAATGAATGTATTTCCAAGACTATACGACCACTAGAATAAAAGATATAACAATTTTGTTTTGATACTGTCCAGTTTTATAGATAATATAATATCTATTTATGTATAAATATTATCACAACCCACAAGTTTAAAAATCACAAGGTATTGAATTATTGAGTTATAAGTATTTAATAATTAAACTACATTTATTTAATATTTTATTAATAATATAATGTCCAGAAACAGTTTTGTTTCTCAACATCACTAGTGTTACAAATCCCAAATTAAAAAAAAAATTTAATAGGATAAAAATAAAACAATGTTTAAAGCACCTAAGGTAATTATAGGTATTTTAGTTATTACTATTTATATTATAAAAATATTATATGCTTATAAAGCTTAGCTAAAAACATACTTCGAAACTAAGATGCCCGATGGGATGGTTCAGTAAATCGGATAGAAAGAGATAGAGTCTGGAGAGGTTCGATCAGTGCAATTGGTTGGATGTAGCAGTATGCAGCATATTATAGTATGAATATAGTACTTATGCATTTTTTTACTTAAAATAATGCATTTTATTTACTCTCGTTCTAATATAATAGATACTTCTAAAAAAGATAAATCTAAACTTCATCGAAAGTCTCCTAAATTAATTAAATTTAATTATATGTATCTAACTAAAATTTATTAATTGTTAACATGTTTGATAAATTAATTTGAAAAACTGTTTCAGTTTTCTCTGGAAACGATTTTTCGACCAGAAATTATCATTACATTTACATGTTTACTCATTTTCTGATGGAAAAATTTACAAGAAATATACTTTAGAGAGATGATTTTTTAATGAAAATGCGTAGATAAAGAAAAACTTAAATGGAAATGTAAAATAATGGGTTATTTCATCGTATTTCCGAAATAAATGGGCCCATAAACTATGTATCTTAAATTATAGTTGTATGCCTGCGTATGTATTATATTATATAATATACAGAAGGATAAAATTATGTATACCTGAATTTAATTTGACACGACATACGTGACTTTAACCCGATTTGTACGACTTTAATGATTTTGAATTCAAGATTTCTAATTATTTGTACACCAACTTTAAAGATCATGTTTCCCAAATTTAAATAATCAATTTTATTTAATAATTTACATAGCCAAGGGTTACACTTTATGCTCTAATATAATATTAGAACTTCGTGAAAATTATTTATTGATTATTATACATAGGGCATAAGAGTTGTGACAAGTTAATAATACACATTTATATTTCATAATATTATTACGAACCACTGACTATATTATTAGCTATACATTTGAAAAGTATTTTTTTTTTTTTATTTATAATGTATTTTATTCTAGTAGTCATATATTCTTGAAAATGAGTACTATCAATCGAAGAAAATTTTATCTTAAAATAATTTTATAAAATAATTATTCATAAGTTTTACCACTTAGGATAAAATAATAAAAAACAATAAATTTCCTTTGTCGTAGATATAAAAACTGGCGGATGCAACAAATCCGGACCACTTAATTCAACACAGTTCGGTGTCCTTTCTCTAATATTCATGCATTTATTATATATTATATACATTATCTATATCAATGATTATACTTACTACTACAATTTACAAATTTAATATAATACATTATATATGAGCACTTATATATAACCGCAGCTCGTATCAGTTTATTGGTATAAACCAGTGCGTTAGGTATCTGACAATAATCACATTTTCTAACCGTGAATGCCTTAAATATTTATTTTATATTAAATACCTTTTGATTTATTAAAATTTAAAAATAAAATAAAGTTTAAAAAAAACTTGTTCATAGTTATTATTTTATGATTGATACTAGAAATGTTTTTTAAAGTTTTTAATTAAACAAGATAATACTTTAATATTATAACTCGAGCCATAGAAAGATGTTTCAACTCTTAGATCACCCTCCCCCACTTATGAATAGACCACTGTTCCAGTCGTTTTTTGCTTATCTATTTTTATTTTTTTTTTTGTTAATTTATTTGATACTTTAGAGGTAATTTTTCGATTTTCAAAAAAGTTTTAACGCATAAGGAAAACCTACAAAAAATTATGTAGAAACTGTAAAAACACTACCTATTTTATCAAAATTAACAATGGTTATTTCTTTGTAATTTTGTAAATAGTCAACTTGAAAACTTAAAATGTTTACCAAAATTAATTTATTTATATACAAAATTGTCATAAATATATTTTTTAGTTTTGGACAACTTAGGTATAACAATTATAAATCTTGATGTTCTTTAATTATAAAAGGGTTAATTTTAAGTTTAAGGGCTTGAAATTTAATAAAAGGCTAAATTCAGTCATATAAAGTATTTGAATACTTGTATTTAATTACTTTTAAAAGTTTATTTATGGTATTCCAAATAATTATTTTTTAAAGTATTTTTAAAGAATTTTTTATAGTTTTTAAAAATATTTTACGCTAAATTTAAATACGTGTATTATATTATAATTTACCCATGTATGGTCAATATAATATAGATAATTGAAAATGTTTAAAAAAATTTACCTGTAATTAATCAAATACTTTTTTAGGTATTCATAAACAGCAGTGGCCTCTCCACATCAGCGAAATGGCAATATTGCCGACTGGACCTTTGGATAATTACCCCTCCCCCTTGATATTAAGCCATGTATTATTATGAATTCAGTTTCTCCTCAAATCAGAAAATAATTTTATATTTTAAAATATTTTATAATATAATATTAATTATATAGCGGGTTACTGCTTAAAAATTAAACCGGTAAATTATAGGTACCTGATATTAGTTAAAATGTAATAAAAAGAAAAAGAAAATAATTACAAGATTATATACATGTATTTTATTATTTATTATAATTTATATTTTTTTTATATTATTTAGCTTTAAAATTCTTTAATAAAAAGCTTTTAAAATGAAAAATAATAAAATAATAATAAATAGGTATAGGTATATTTTATAAATAATAATATATAATAAATAGGATAATATCCTATATTATAGGCATTTATAATGTTTATTAAACCGGGCACTATAAATTTATCACGAAACTCGAAAAACAAAATATAATAAATATACTTGTAATTGTAGTAGTAACAATTTCATATTTCATCAAATTTACTTTTTTTTTTTTTTTTAATGTATTTCCAGTTTGTAAAAGTAATGTAGAAATATTTGAGGAATACATTGTAGAAACGTTTTATGATTAACGTTTTAATATTGTATAAACAATTTATATTTTAAATTTTTGATTCACGAAAATATTTAAAGCATAATGAAATGTTCACTATTGAAATATATCTAGTACCTATAGAATCTTACTGAAACAAAAACAATTTACTAGTATCGTTTTATTACTTAATCAATAATTATAGAAACACATTTTGAATTATCAACTGAAGAAATTTTACCTATATCAAATTTCTACATAACATACTATGTAGTAAGTTTAAATTGCCTTCAAAAATATTTTGAAAATGCATTTAATTAATTTTACTTAAATTTAAATATGATATTTCCTAGTGTAGGCAATATTTTAAACTTATATACATAAATTTCGTTTTATGTAAATTATTGTTATTTAAACGCAGGTAACTAAATTTTTTAAATTAGCGTTCATATATTATATAGGTACTTAAGTATGTATAATGCCCATATTTCCAGTCCCGTTACTATGTATTACATAAACATCTTTATGTGTGACGTAGCTATAATGTGATCCTCAAGAAATTTATCGAAGCCCATAAGTTTAGTGTTGCAGAAAGAATATTTATGTGTATCTTTACTATAGTTCATGGAAGGAAATCATATTTTTATGTGCTTGATATTTTCATATCTATTTTTTTTTTTTTGTGTTTGATACCCACATATATTCCAAGGGGAACGTTGATACGTCATCTCAACGACATTGCCGCACAGTCGGGCGTGACGCAATTTTCTTTATTCCACTGTGTGATATGTACCTACTGACTACTGAATTTTCCACACGAGAAATTGTTTACTTTTTTTGTTAAATTAAATTTTCTTTCTTTTGTTTTAATAAATATTGGTTTCTTTTTAGTTTTTATCTTCGACATTTTTATTATTGATTAAAAATGTATCAAAATATTTTGATATAAGAATTACCATATCTACACCTAATAATGTTGAAGCTATTTTAAAAAATATTATTTATTGGCATTGTCTTATATATACTATTATAAGTTACAATCATATCATGTTCGTGTTTTGGAAATTAGAAATTTTGATAATGTTGATTGGAATAAATTATTCAAGTAGGTACAATAGACGTAAATTTAGTAGTTCTATAATAATAATAATGAAATATGTACAAAAATATAAAAAATAATTATCATTAGGAGAATTATAATATAATATATATATATATGTGTATTACAGATAATAATATATCATGTTAGTCAACTAAAAAGTCATTAATTTATATTTATAATTGACTGAATTATCACAAAAAATTAATACATAAAATATTAAAGAGACTTATTTGTGGTGGAATTTGAGCATAAAACTTTTTATGTAAGTTTATGGGATAGGAATCTGGCGCATAAATACTATTGTGCAATGTAAATATAAAAAATTTGTTATGTACTACATGGTATTGTTTTTTATGTGGTACATAAAATAACTATGCATATAGGCATAAGAGAATTAACGTTAAATTATAAATAAATACAAATATATTTATATATTATTTTTATTTGAAAAAGGCCTTTTTATTTATTTAGCCGACTAAGTAAAATATAAAACAAGTAAAATGTAGCCAGGCAGCCACTATTCATAAAATACTTTTATATGGAAATACATAATATTTTTGTACACCATTATCCACAATTTTATGAAAAAAAGTATTTAAATATTTTTAAAAATTAATTTTAGAAGACAGGTTAGATATTTAATGTTTAATTGTACACTTAATTTTGAAATAAGTATACATAAGTAAATATATAATTGGCAATAGACAACATCATATACAAAAGATTTGTTCATTGTCAGTAATTTACAGTTTCGTTAAGTTAGAATGATTTTATGAAAATAAATTATAACATTGTTTTCAAATTCAATATATACACTATCTGCAATATCCTACCTCACGGGCGGCTTTTATAAATTTATATTATATCATTACAGAATATGTTGAAAAGTGATAACTAGAGCTCGGAGTTGTTGCATTTGCATATTTGTGTGGGTTATTAGATTTATTGCTATAAGTAAACTATAAATTAGTTTTAAGACACTATGAAAAAAATATCAAAATTTATAGTGCATATTTTTGCATATTTAGTCATTTTATAGTTTTAAGAGAATTATTTCTTAATTTTAAAATTTTTTCGAGCATATTTGATGATTAATGATAACAAAATTTAAAAATTCATAAATCAAAAATATATTTTTATTTTTTTCAAATATCAAGCTGATATGAAAAAACAATATTTTTAATCTTTATATATTTAAGAGCTCATATTTATTGTATAGAATACCTAATATTTAATAATGGGTAGGTATTGACAATTGTTATTCTATGGTAATTTCGGTTTTCATCGTATGTGGTACATCAAATCCATTCGAATAACATAATATATTAACAATATAATATTATAGTTTTATAAAATATTTACGATTATATAAATATATTTATGTAAAAAAAAAATAATAAGTGCATATTTTTTAAAGCGCATATATATACTTTTTAAGAGCATTAAGTTCCGAGATTCCGTGATAACTATTATATTATAGGTACTTAAATACTCGCATATTATATGTTTAAAATTATCTATATGGATTCTATTTGAAACGGTCCAAATGATTAATTATTAAATATTGAATATAACAGATATGACTAGTATCAAGTATATTATACAAAGTATAATACTATAAATCATTAATTGACTAAGTATAATTAACATCAATTTTAGTGAAATATAATAGATATTAGTCACCCATTGAAAAACAGTACCTACTGAATTTATAAATGCATATGTAATAGTGTAGGCTGAATAAGACGAAAAGTTAAAATAAAATTATATTTTCGTTTTTAAATTTTGCATACACAGTTCAAACTTCCCTAGTATAATGTTATATTATATTGTACATATTTATAACACATAATATTATAACTTTATCACTTAAAATGTTTATATTATACTATATAATATATACTATCACCATATTCACCATAATACATGTAGTTAATATAATATTTATACATAATATATTATATTATACTCCACGCAGTCATTAATAACGAAAAAATATGACTTTTTTAAAAAACATGAAATCATGACTGTGTATATTTTGTTTTGAACACCACGAGTTTTTTTTAAACGTGTACAGGCTTACGAAAAAGTACCTTTACATTTTAAATGCCTGTCAGGATTGGATTAAAAATAATTTTTTTATATACTGTGCTCACTGAAAGTAAGTGTAAAAACTTGACACGAAATATTATAATACTAATAATATTTAATTAACACGTTGATTTTTTCAATTGTAAATGTAATTTTAATTTGGGTATTTCTAATGAGCAATGTTCCGCATCAATATGCTGTATATTTTGTGGACAAAGATAATGATAATACGCTTCTGTCAATATTTTATTCGGTTTTATTGTTACCACAACGAGTATATAAACATCATATCATTGTGCAAAACTGTAAACTTTTTAAAATATAAAACATTATTTATTATATTTTTACAAATTTTTACCACATATAAGAGATTTAGTGAGCTTAGATGTTCCGTCTTCGTTACATAAAATACTGCGTAGGATGTTTTACAATAATAATTCCTCTGTCAACAGAAATGTAAAATTATTAGGATATTATTTGCTTAATAAGGACTCCACTCTATGTACTATAACTGAATTTTAATAACTTTGTAAATATATAAACCATATTTGTATTTACATAATAGAATTTGTTTAAAATATGTACTATTTATATTAGCTATTGCGTTTATGAGATCATTAAAAATTCTTTATCGATATAGAAGATACTATACTACTAAGAATACAAAGGAATTAAAGATTTCTTCATTTTCTGACTCAAAGCATGATTTGTGTACATTTTTTAATTTTGCCAGTTCTTACATGTCAATCACGGATACAGGTTACTGAAAACAATGAACCTACTATATAAAACGTGCCTGAGACCATTTTTTTCTCGAATTATTCAAATAAGTGAAATAAGCATTTTAAAAATTAATTTTTTTTACCATTAAAAATATTACCTTTATACAGTACATTATATTATTAATATGCGTATGTGAATGCTTATTAGTGACGCTTTGTTATCAAGTCATTGAATATTTGCATGTTTCCTTCACAATTCATGTAATTAGTGTTCTGAAATCTTGCCAAGGGTCTTAGAGATTAATTGTAAATGTGATGTAATAATATATATAATAATACGGTAGGTATAGGATTTTCACGTTCGCCCACTATATAATATTATAACAGGGATATTATATAGCTGTATACGATGGCAGTTTTTTCCATGACGAAAAAAAAAATGTCCATGACAATATTATAATATATATATTATATATTTAACTACAACAACCTAATATTATTATTATTAATGTGCCTAATTAATAGAAAATAAAACTATTTCCAACGATATTACACAACAATATTTTATAATTCAACCGAACGATTCGTTATTGTGACACACGTCATAATGTATAGGTATACCTACCCAGCGTAAGTATTATGCACACGCAATCGCATCACATTTTGATAATTAGTACAGGTTAGTGAGCGGTTCTCAAACAAAAAGTAAGTCAACACAGTAAGTCTTGAACATCTGTAGAGGAAAATTTCCTCCTACTAACTTTGTATAATATTCGTATATTAATGTATATTCATTATGTAGCAATTTAGTAATATGTGCATTTAAACATGTTTTATGAGTTATTTAAAAACTAAATTTTTTTTTAAATAAATATAACTCTTAAAAAATTTAAATATCAGAAAAAGGCTACGTAGGGCACTAAATTATGTTGTTATCCATATAACATTTAAATGTATAAAAATATAAGTTAAATATTCAACACAAATATTCTCAAAGATTACATCAAAGAGGTCATTTTTAGAATTAATTAATCATTTTTGAGAAAATGAAATTTTTTTTAAAAAATTTTTGAAACTCGAAATAATTGCTGCTATTTTATGTAGTGTTTTAGTACATTATTTTCGGGATTATTTTCTAGCTAAGATCTATAATTTATCTTAAATTATAACAGAGCACGGTGCACAGTTTGAGAACCACTGAAAATTGTTTTTTCGAAATATAATAGTTATAATAATAAATATTTGAAAATAATTATTAATTTAACAAATAATAACATTTTTAGATTTATTCAATTGGAAAAACTAAATACAAATACAACGTTATTTCCTGGATCTTTATAAATATTTTTTCTATTGTTTTATTTTTTTTTCTATTATAAAATAAAATACATTTGTTGTTTTTCAATATGATTTTTGTTTATTTATTATTATTTATATAATTATTTTCAATTTTTTTCGATGACCGTTCCCCAGGGTCTGGTTTTTTTTAACACTGATTCCACAGCAAAAAATGATTTTGATATCTTACTTCAGATTATACGATGAATGATGGATATAAAACATAATAACTTATCAACTTATGTTAAAAACAATAACAATTATTATTAAATATATATATTATATATATATATAAATAACATAATTTGACATAACAAACAGCAATAAGTAACTGATATTATGATAAAATCATCGTGAATTTATTAATTCATATTTTTAGCACAATTAAAATTTAAATTATTTATTATATACTACACCATTGTATATTTAGATTCTGAGTAGAGAACAAATGTTTTATTTTCTTTACACTACATAGTCTTTGTGTACAACTGTATATATTATGTAGACATTTTATAGTGGGATTGATATTATAGATCTATCTTCATAAGAAAGATTATAAAAATAGGACATTTTCACGATAATGATAGTAGAATATATTCCGCACATTTCTTTGGTGTCATAGACACTTTGTTATTTGCGCCCATTCAGTGGTGTTCGAATGAGATAATGTTTTCGCTGTGAAACTTCCGGTTAAAATTAAAATATTGAAATACCTAGGTATATTGTAAACGATCACATTATTATATAATATGTTACCTTAAAAATTTTATGAAGAAGAAAAGTTAAAAATGAAAACATGGTTAATCATTTCATTACCTACCTATTTATATTCTAAATGTCAAAATATTATTTCCACAAATATTTAACCCAAAAACGCATATAACGTCATACTTATAATGCTATTTTTTGTTTGATTAGGATTCGATTTCAGTAGTTTGGACGGTTTCCAAAAGCTTAAATGCCAAATATCAAAACAAATAATATTTTCTGCACATTATTATTATGACTGTATAAAGTATACATTTTTGTCATTAACGAAAACCGTATAAATAGTATTCTATATTTATTCAAAGTGTATAAATAAAATAACGCCCACTTTATTTTTAATCACTTTAAATTATAATTTCTATATAACATATGATGTGTGTCCTGCATGAGAAACTATTCGTTACAAATTCTGAGTAAGATTAAAGATAAAAGAGAGCAGATTTTTTGATCGTATTTATCGGATGGCGTCAAGGGTAACGTTAAAATTAAACACAATACATAATTGAACAATGTTTTCAAGGTATTTTTAAAGTTTAACAAAAGTAGTGGAAAGTTTTACTTTTGTTCTTCAATGTTGGTTAATTGCATATACACCACGTGTATCTGCATGATACGACATAAAGTTCCTTTGGATAATTCAGCTCTGTATCGAACTTAAACCCTTATAAGATGATTATTTCTATAAGAATATTAACTAACATTGTAAACAATTTTGTTCAGATCTGATCAGAATAATTTTTCAATCATGTTTTGCTTACCTAAAGTCTATACATAAAGTCACCTACCAAGTCGAGTAAAAAGTATCTTCGCTCATATTTTCACAATATGCATAAACTAAAAACTGAATATTTTGGGGTTAATTATAAATATGGTGTGAAATTCAACATTTGTTTCTCTATATTATGTTGGTTAATTACAAGTAGGTATAGTATTAAAAGTGATACCCCCCCTTAGAATTTATAATAATTAATAAATTAAAGTAACTAAACGTTTTGGATAAATGTTTAAAATAGTCTTAGTCTTGACGCATAAACGTAGGTCTACTATAAACGAAAAATTCTTTAAAGGCACTATATGGTTAACGTATATTTAAATATCCATGTTAAAAATTTACAGGTTGAAAAATCGAATTCATGATCGTCATTTCGCGTGTTTAATAGCATTCAAAGAAATAAATATGATAGTAGTAGACACTTTTTCAGTCTTACATAACTTATTTGTAATATAAAATATTCATTTCAATATTTTTACCTACCTATTACACGTAAAATTTCATTTTATTTTTCTTTGCATACATAGATAAAAACATGTAGAAAACTTTTAACTAACCATCATTTTTTTTTTCGATTTATTTTATTTCATAAAATTTATGAAATAAAAATATAAATATCTTTGATCCATACATTATAATTTTAATCTATTAACGGTTATAGCCAATTATAAAATATATACGAAAGTGTGCCTACTTGTAGATTAAAAATATAATTATAATTTTATTGTACTGAATTATATTTTAAAATGTATTTGATTTATAATAGTGAATTGCAATATTAACGGTAAATTTAAAAATAGTTTCTAGTATTTTAAACAATCATAAAATTTAGCGATGTACAATAAGCAAGTGGCCAATTAAATTTGATCTACCACACTATGAAATGTATATTATAGTAGTTAGTTATTCGTATCAACCACTTTACCTGCGTTAAATTGCTCTAGGATGACTTCTTAATACATTTTGCGTTTATCTTATGAACTAAACGTCTAAAATAATTTATACTAAATTCCACTTGACTCGTTAGATGATATTAAATTATAAACTCCAAATTTATAGAGATAGTATATTATACGGTTTTAATTACACATAATTATTTATTTATTTATTGATTTACATAACAGGCTAATGCCCATATATGCATATTATAAATAATACAATAACAATCAACAGAAATTATATATTGTTATAAAAATAAATTATAATATAAATATATTTAAATAAAAAAGTGGGGATTTATTATTTGGAAAAACGAGTAAGATTAAAAAATGAAAAATGATGTAAAAAGGAACGAAGAACGGAACATAGGATAATGTCTGGTAAAAAGAAATCAGTAAATTTTATTTGAGTTAACATTTAACATCTATCTTATTATGCTAAAAGGTAAAAAAATTCAAGTTTGTCTACACAATCAGCACTTAGCACGGTTATTTAAGTTCAATACTTGGCGGACAGTAGCATAATCATTGAGGGAAATTTGTGTTAAGAATGTAATAAATATACCATAAGAACCTACGTTTAAACCTATCCAGAATTTGAAAATCAATATCAGTAAATATACTCCAAATGAAGAGACGAACTAGGAAACAGTATATGGTTTTCACAGATAGTAGTAGTTCAAGCTATAAAGACTATGTAGCTGTATCCTGTTTTCTTAATACAAAATTCTTAAAGCTTTAAAATATATCATCATTATGTGTAGCCTATTACAAACAGTAAAAATATATCAGAATCCAAGATCACGATCAGAATTTTATGGTGACGGTATCAAAATACCATTGATCGAATAATCTGAAGGTATAGAAACTGTTTAGTAGGAGAAAGTCAGTTTTTTTACATTTTGCTATATTTAAGGTATTAAGTACTCACTCCAAGATATTATACATTTTTAAGGTAGCTTTGAAGAAGCACAACATCGTGCAGCAGTTTAATAAATATAAATATTTTAATTCCATATCAATTATGCATAATAAATAGCGAATAAATATGTACCTTTGAATAAAATTATAGTAGGTATTATTAACAAAAATGAAATAAACATTTAA
This sequence comes from Pemphigus obesinymphae, assembly GCA_025469235.1. Lineage (NCBI taxonomy): Eukaryota > Metazoa > Arthropoda > Insecta > Hemiptera > Aphididae > Pemphigus > Pemphigus obesinymphae. Next base: position 10,445 of record JAIPRL010002845.1, on the reverse strand, counting down.
ACATCTATATACTTAGAAAATATATATGTATATTGTGTATATTATATTAATATACAAATTTGGTTTAATATTTTATTTTTATATTATTAATATTATTATTATTTTTATTAATTTTTAAACAAACAATAATTACTTTTTTTATTGTTTTAATTTTAAATATAATATATAATTGAAGTTAATAATTATATTTATGGTAAATCGTGGACAATCGTTTTTTTTTTTTGCGCCGACGTTAATATATTATTCTCTATTGTGTATTGACTGCAATCTGTTTAATTGTTTAAATCGCATGCACTATATATTGTAATATTAGGTATACCTTAAAAATTGTTTTTCTAATTTCGACCATGAACTAACATTTCAATTTGGATTCCGTTTCAGATCTTTTGTCAAATAACGTAAATATAATGAGTGTGTGAGGTCCTAAATCAAATATTATGTAAATACGTTAGGCATATAATACAGGCGTTATTTTTATTTTGTTTTAGCTGGACAGTGAAAGAGCTGAGACGATTTAACATTGTATTCTTACCGAGTTTGCATTAAAATGAGCAATTATAATAGGTGTTTATTATTTTCAATCGCACAACATACCACAAATACTCTCTAGTCGAACAAAAAAAAAAAATAATAATAATATGACCTTCGGACATATGCCAACCCATAATATATATATACATATTATATAGTATGCGACACACACCCAAAAATTAATAATCAGTATATTGAGTTATACGTGTTATTTGAAATTTAAAATATTTTTACTGGCTACAGTGAATATTGACGGAGAGTTATAAGCATCTATGCTATTTAAATTCCATTATATGGAAAACAATCTGAATATCATGTTAATATATTATTAAGTTACGCAAAATGTTCTTGATACAATTAATGTATCTTATCTTTAGATTAAATGCGTCTATTTTATCACGTATATCATAATATAATAATATTGTTATAATTATTTATAATTAATTGTAAATTATAATTTGTATTTATATATAGTAAATAGGTATAAAAAAAATTTTCTATTAAAGATTAGCTATGTGGTAATATTCAAACAAATAATTATATAAACAACTATTTTGGATATTTTGCCACAAATTTTTTTTCAAAAATTTATTAATATATTCCTTCTTTAAAATATTTCGAACATTTTCGAACAAATATTGTTATAACATTATTAAAAACTTTCTTTTTTTGACAAACCACCATTTTTAATTTCTAGATGCACACTAGATTTATATAATAAGGAAAATATTATATTTATATTTAGACAATAATAGTAAAATCATAATACCATACTATAATGTGTAAAATGGTAAAATGGTGAAACTATAAATAAGTCCTTTATATTTTTTTTTATTGTCACAAAATATCCACTCTCTATTAATTTTATTTCAGTGTATTTTGTCGGGTCACTTTTATCACTTTAAAATGGTACTTTTATCACATTCAATGAAGCCCCTAGAGATCCCCAAAGGCTACAATAATACAGATTAACCGTTCCAAATTGTTTCGACCACACATTAAAGGCATTTCTAGTTTTACCTGCAGCTATTTCCAATGCAATTTAATGATGTTTGTTAAATTTGATTTCTTAGGCGACTAAAAATAGAAATAAATTCAAATAAAATAAATATCAACATCATGATTTTTAAAACTTAAATATAATATTTTATTCGTACTATGCTAGGTTATTAATTCATAATGAAAAATATATTATATAAACATGGAAAATAGCTTATAGGCAATATTTGCATGCATATATAATTAACAGTAAGAATAAAGAACTCTAATGCATATCAGTAGGTGTATTCCAATACAACAACTATAATAAAGAATATTAGGTTGATTTTGAAAATATTCGGGGAAGTAATTAAAAATATAGTAAATGCAAACATAAAATAAATTAAAGAATTCAGTTTTTGAACTACATTTTAGTAATAAATTGTTCTTGCGGATAGCTAACTGAAGCAAATCACCAGATCTGACAAAAACACTATTTTTCTTTCCAAGAAGCACTACGACATATTCTTGAATAAAATTAATGACAATCCGGCCAGTGTTAGAATTGTCCTTCTTCATGACAAAACTACAAAAATAAGTTGAAAATTTTTAGTATCTGTTCGTATGTATTTAAAATTAATAGGCTGGAAAATTCAAAAATCGATATTAACACGAACGATCCTAATTATGTCATTTAAAGTTCATTATTAATGACCAACAAGTTTTTACAATAAATTATCAAGCCATTAAAAATACAAAAAAACAACGTATTACATATTATATTTCGTGAAACCCCCAAAGGGATTTGTCGTCATAATAATATTTCATACAACTGGCCAATTAAAACAACAACTCAACTCTTATAATACTGTAGTTTTGAGAAAAAAATCTCATAAAAAAAATGTATCCCCTAATTATACAAATCGCATTTTAAGATTAAGCCTGCGAAAACATTGTTAAATCCTATAAAGTTGATATCGCTAAGCTTTTGTAATAAACGTGTCTCATCATCGCTCTTTTAGTACGACATATTAGTATATTAGACAATAATATAAATTGTACTATTTTATAGAATAATATTATTAATACTACTAGATAAAAGTCGACGGTAAACGCCAAAAATAAATTATATACACTTTATAATATACATATCATTTGTTATTTCAGTATATTATTGAAGATTTTCCCCGATATTAATTAAAACAAAAAAATAATAATAATAATAATAAAAAAAATATTAATGAACTTTACGATGAAAATTGTTATGGATTTTTATGGACAGTTCATTATTTTCAATTGTATCCATTGTCAACTATTTACTGTATATTGTATACACAACGCAAATAATTATACTCTTGTTTATCTCATACAGTGATATTTAATTTTAACAATATTTTGTTAAATTTTAATTGATTTAAAATACATATTAAAATAATATTATCAAATTTATCGACCAAAAAAAAAAAAAATGTTTTATGTACCTATAATTTATGAATTTTTATATCGTACCGAACTATCATTTTAAATTTGAACAAAAAATATTTTACGTTTAACAAGTATTTTCTAATTTGTGAATTTTCTTATAATATAGGTATCTTAACACGCAAATTAATTTCTACGACATTTCCTTATTTAATTACATTTTTTAGGACTTATTAGACATGTAATTATGACGAAGAGCTTATCTTGATAGTAAAGATTATAAATGATAGGTAAGCGTAACGCTTGAATTGAAATTAACAAAAATTCTCACTGAAGTTTATTAAAATATAAAAACGTTAAGGAAAAAAAAAATAAACGGATACATAGTTACGTAGAAAAGTCTTGATATTAAATAGATTTTTTGTAAAGAAATTAATTATGAAGTATTTTAAATGAGAATTTATATGAAGATATCACTAAATACGTTGGATTTCACAGAACATTCACTCGTTTTTGGGCCATTATAAATAAATCTAAACTTTTAAAAATGTTTTATTTTGATCGTTAAGAATTTTGGAGTTCTTTTTTTTTTCAACATAGTATTTGGATAATAATTGTTGACGTGTATTTTAAAATAAAATAAATATCTTTATTTTTACGAACTTGTAAAAGTTTTAACAACTTAAAAATAACATATGTACTTTTAAATTAAAAAAAAATTTTCGTTTTTTATTTTCAAAATGTATTTTTATTTTCCAGTTATGTTCACAAACTTCAATATTCACAAAAAGCACTTATACCTATGTTGAAAATAAGGCTACAAGATAATTCATACAGTTTATAATCATTTAGTAATTGTTCTCGGTTTTGTTATTATTTGTTTGCAATATTTAAAATTGATATACTTATATAGTTTATAACAGTTTTTATTTTTTATTTGTCGTTTTAAAGTTATTAAAAGTATTAAAAAAATGCTTAAAAACGTATTTAAAAACAATTTTAATAAACTTATATAATATTAATGACTTTAATATTTAATATTAAATATGTAATTTTAAATTTACAATGCAACTAATGAACATAATATTATGACTATTATATTATTGGCTAGTAGGTAATTGAAGTCTTATATTATATAAAATATGGTTATTATTATCAGCCTATTATATAGGATAAGAATAAAAATGTAAAGAAAAATATTTAGAAAAAAGCTTAGATTTCCTTAATACTATGCCATATTTTATTATCATCAATATCAGATCAAAATCATTTTAATGATGGGAGTAAAAAATTTCTAAATCCCCAATAGTAGAGATGAGAATGTTAAGGTGGATGAGTGGTGTAACTAGATATGACAGAATAAGGAATAAGTATTGAATGAGTATAAGGGGTAGTATTTAGGAGTAGCTTCGATAGTTGACAAAATGAGATGGCTCGGGTATGTATTAAGAAAGAAAGAGACTGAGGCAGTAAGATAAAAGGAAATGTATGTTAATTAAAAAAGGGGGTGAGATAAATTCAAAAAGAGGGTGTGATGGTGAGTGGTATGAGGAAGATGCAAGAAGTTTAAGAAGACATCGGAGATAGAGTTAAGTAAACTAGGGTGGCCAACCCCAAATAGTTGAAAGAAGGCGAAGGAGAAGAAGAACAAGAGAAAAAAGAAAAAGAAGAAGAAAAAAAAAGAAAAATAAGAAGAAGAAGATAAACACAGGTACGTCACTGTTTTAAAATCCTTTATTCTCAACGATCATGGCTTGGAAACCATGAAAGCATGTTGCTGACATTTAATATTATTTGAAATCATATTTGATAATAATATAATAGCTATTTTGTGACAAACTGTCTGATAAGAATCAAAATACACAATTTAAGATAACACATAGTTGCTATAATCTCTTTTGTATAGGCGTGGTGAGTGACGGAGATCGTTAAGCTGTTTCTATGATCATGAAGGTATCCTATTTCACAGCCGGTAACGCTTCTGTATTGTTCTGTGGTATATTCACAGTAAGGTTATATATTTATACAAATGTCATCACACTTTGAATTTATTAATTTATTACATATAAACTATAATATTACAAAAAAGTATTATATTTAGAAAGAGTTGAAAATTAAATAAATTCTAATTGTAATAAGGAATATTATATATTGATTTTCACTGGTCATTGATGTGATTTTAATTTTGTATTTATGCGATTTTTTCAAGTACAAAGATTTCTGGTTGTACATTTATACTAGTTTATACTTAGAGGTAATTTTTGTAGTTGATATATTTTATTTACATAAATGTTCAATGAAAAAGTCATAGTGGAGGTATTTCTATTTTTTAACGACTTACAAACGTCATAGAAATACTAAACATAAATAGTAGATAAAAATACATTTTATATTGACCTAAGTATCCACTTTTAATATATTAAATAATAATAACAATATTTTTTTTATGACTCATAAAACTTGTTTAAATGAACATATTATAAAAAAATATATTCTACTGCGGACTAGATAATTAATTTTCTGTTCATCTTCGATTTATACGATAATTTTAAGAGTTTTTGACAGTAGTGTTGACAGATTTAAGGTGTTATAATTATTCAATTTTAACCTTTAAAACGGTTTTGAATTCTTTATTATAATATATTCTGTGTTTTTATCACAAGAGTTTTAAATATATCATTCTAAATAAAATACAGACGGTTATAATATGGATTTCATATGTATTTAAAATCACAATAAAAAGCTGTATATTAATTTAATTTTAAAACTATCTAGTAAATTTATAGTTAACTTCTCATATATAGTTTTGCTCAGATGTGTTATTTGTCTAAACTTATTCAAAAAACCTTAATTATGAAATTTAATTGCCTGTTTATTATGAAATATAATAATTGTTCGATATAGACATGTGTTTTGGATGAATTCTAATTCTACTTGTGTGAGCGGACCATACGAACACACAGTATTAAGTCAATGTAAACTCGCAATAACGACAGTTTATAACTCACATAACAATAATGCCAACTCGTACGAGTTTAAAAATTACCTAAAAAAAAAACGTAATAAAACGAAAACATTATCTATACCAACCATTTTTATGGGGTTCTGTATAAGCAATTTTTACTACATTTTTTGAATAATAAAAATTTTCCTATTAAATCGAATTTTAAAAGTACTCTAAAAATAGTACCACTTTTAATTGTTCTGTAATCACGACATTTGTACAAAAACTACTTGTGGCTTTTTGGTTTCAGTTGGGTAAAAAATTTACATAAAAGAGAAATAAATACAATAAATAAAGGATGATGAGAATTTAAACTAAGACTAAGCATAGAATTTTGTTTGATATGTATATTTAAACATATACAATTTGTGATTAATAAACGTCAAATTTCAAAAAATGTTTAACTAAATAATTCATGTAATTCAAGAATTCATTTGTCCATAGTAAATATTCTCATCAATCATATTTTTTAAATTTTAAATCAATGACAACTAAGAGAGAAGTTGAACTTAGAAAGCGAGAACGTGTTTTAATTTCGTTAAAACATACACATACGTATGTACACATAGCGTCATCTTAAGTTGATATAAATGAGAAATTCAAAAATTATTTTAGAATATTTAATTATAAATTTATTCTATTTTTTTACATTAAATGTGTAATTTTTCGATTTTCCAGTGTAAATCACTTAAGGGTAAAGTACAATTACTAAAGTTTTACAAATCAAAAATAATATTTATATTTTAATGTTTCGACTGTAATGATTTATCTTCTTTTAGATTCTGAGCGTAGCGAGGGAGCTATTGGTTTTATAATGATGTTTATTTTATTTTTTATTTTTCTGTAAACACTTTTTCTAACAGAAGGAGTGCTCCGATCTGTACAAGCTTACCCGGTTTCCGGTAGCAAATTGCATCTAGCTGGTACTTTAGAGAGGTCATTTTTCAATTTTCTCAATAGTTTTTTAATGCGTAAGAAAAAACTACGAAAAAATGAGGTAAAAACGGCAAATATATGATTTTGTCAAATCGAGAATTTTCATTTCTTCGTAATTTCGAAAATAATCACTTGAATATCTTGAAATTTACATTGAATAATTAATTTAGTAATATATTTAAGTTGATTAAGTTTTTTTAAATTTTTTTGCAATTTTGGGCTATTTATAGACATTTTAGTTTTCGAGGTTTCTAAGTCTTAAAAGGGGTAATTTTCGGTTTTAAGTTCTGAAAATTGTATACAGCGTTAAATGAGATGGGGGTATGTGATGGCGAGTGATATGAGTAAGGTGGGAGTAATTGAAGAAGATGCGGGAGATAGTGTTAATTGGAAGTGTAGGACCAGGGTGGCCGACCCCAAATAGTTGGGAGAAGAAGAAGATCAGCTATTATTTAAATATTTAATATTTAAATTGATTAGAATATAACATTAAACATGCAAATTTTTATTTTACGGTATATAAATATAGAATACTTCGTAGGTACTCGTATTATAAGATTGAGGATATCTCTAACATAAAAATCATATTATTGCAATATTTCTCGATTCCGACATAAACATATTCGATCAAAATCGTTTTAACCAAGATTACGCATGCACGTAGCTCTCATCGAATACAAATTTTATTATAAAATATGTATTATACCTATACGTAGGTATATACATTATACATATCTATATTGCAGCAGTAATAGCACTCCTTCCCCCCCCCTCGGTTACGGCAAGTCGACATTTTATAACTGGATCAAAGGCATTATATCGGCTATTTAATGTTATCGTCTATATATGATAAAATGTAATATATTATGTGCATCGTACAAATCGCATTATGTACACTTCGAAAAATATACAAATATGGTAAATAAAATAAAAATTATCATTTATAATAGAATATTCGTCTTTAAAATAATATAATTACTCAATTTTTACTATTATCACTATTTTTTATATATTTTTCAAAATATATTTTTTTCTTCTAAAAATAGATTTCCCGTGTGCATTATTGCATTGCAAATAATATAATTAATGCACTATAGTATAACTACACAGAAATTTAATGTGCTATCTATCGAAAACTCATCAACTACTATAAAATGATTCATTTTATTCGTACAAGTAAGTCACAATAAAATCGTAGGTACTTACCAATAATGTTTTATGTTTATGTTGTAAATAAGTATTACTAGTGATCATAAATACTCTAATTAATAATTTATATTGTTTAAACAAGTGTAACGTTATATCTAATTTAGCTTCGCCGTTCACTCCAATAGGATAATATGTGAATAAATAATTATATGAACATTCATACCTCGTTCCCCTAAACAATTTTAAAAATACATGATGGAATTTTTTTATAGTAACCGGCGATATGAATACTACAAAATTGTCATATTACTAGTATAAATAGCAATTTTTAAAATTAAATTTAAGCACAGCCGCAATAATATAATTATTATGCTGTATTGTACATATTATCTATTACCAATTTATCATGTTTGTATATTTTTAACGGTGATATTAATTAGGAAGGTATAATTCAATGATAGATATTCTTATATTTAATGTAGGCGTATTAAAGTGGGAATTTATACATTTAAATAAAACTCTAATTTTGTATTATTTTTAAACTTTAAATAATACGATCGTAAACTATCACTAATCGTTTAGCATAAATATATATGCACTATTTGGTTATTGTTATAATTATATAGGTGTCAACCTTTTAAAAAAAATATACCCATATATTGGAATTCTATAAAAAAAACTTTTAGCACGTAGCCCATGATTCACTGTCGATTATAACATTGAACTGACCACACCTTCTATGGGTCCCGTAATTGTCTCTGAAAATTTAAAACGGGATGCTTTTTGTCCCGTTTTTTTAAAGTAGGGTAACGTTATTGTCTGCTTTTTCATAATTCATGAAAAGGATATATTTTTTTTTTTATTCGTTTATTTTACTTTTTTTAATGAGGTTTTTTTAATTTTCGGGGGATAATTTACCGTGAATTACCTGTTTTTTGATTATCACTCTATTTTAGTTTCCTCTCCCCTCAAAAATATTTTCTATATACGCTACTAGAAAACGTGAACGAATGTTTCGTACAGAGTAAAAAAAAAAAAAAAAAATTATAGTGAATATAGCATAAGCATTTATAATATAATATAAACTTTTAATGAACATTGTGCACTTTATTTTAAGTAAATTTAAACACTTTATACTTCTATGTTTGTCTGACAATCCGTAGTCACTAGTAGGTATATAGTTACGTAGTTACGAGAGACATTTCTGATTCAGTAACTAGTGCGAGATACATATTATTATTCGTTTTGTTTTATTAATAGTTAATAGTTACTAAGCCTTAAGGTAATGGTAAACGGAAAATCTAGCACATTGCATTGTACCGACCAAGGAAAAAACATTCATATTACATTTTAACGTATTTTGAACAATTAATACGTCTAAAATTTTATCAATAAATATATATGTATCTCTTATAATTTGTTTTCATAAAAATTATTTACAAATAATAGAAAAATTTTACAGATCTATTATATGCACTAGGTATTCAGTACTCGAAACGTTCACTTAAAAATTAAATTCGTTTACGTTTATGTTCAGTCCATAAAAAAAGAAACCAGTTCACATTTAAATTAATAAAAATACCACGTTTGTATAATTAATTATTAATTAGTTAAGTTATTTAAATTATTTAAAAAATTAATTATAAAAAATATATACATTTTTTCTCATATTTACCGGGATACTACCGATACATAGAAACTGTCATTATGAACACCGTACGAAAATATACTTTCAAAAATTCAATATTTTACTTTATAATCATATAAAAGTTGAACCCTGATATATTTCTAGATTCTACCCTTACACTAAAATCATCAGTTTCTCCATATAAACCTCTTATACACGTCCTTTTATACATGTCTTCGATTTCATTTACATACACCTTTGGTAATCTTTTCTTCATTAATGTCTATTTTAAGATCTTTCTTTGAACCTTTTTATATGCTTTCTTTAAACCAATAAATATCATACATAACTTTTTATTTTTTTCTCTGTACTTTTTACTATCTGATCTGAATTATTTAGAATATTTATCCCATTTTTGACTTTTTAAGCAAAAACTCTGGCTAATTTATTCTAATAAATGTCTTACTTCTTGCCTTCTTATGACCTATGTTGTATTGTCATACTCTTACCCGGAATTATCTTGCAGTCCTTACATTAATTTAAACTCTCTTTCCACTACGTAAAATAATTAATTTGCGACTTGTTCTTTTTACTCTTATAAGTTACTAAATATGTAAGTATTTATAATTGCTAACTCAAGAGGCAATATCAAGTACTCTTTCCCCGACCTCATTCTTCTTCTTCTCCTTCGCCTTCTCTCCCAACTATTTGGGGTCGGCCACCCTGGTCCTACACTTCCACTTAACTCTATCTCCCGCATCTTCTTCACTTACTCCCACCTTCCTCATATCACTCGCC